>WURS02460955.1:0-13590 GCA_011762765.2 Rhinocypha anisoptera | reverse complement strand
TGTATAATATTGTCGTCGTGAAATTGAGTAAGACTTTGTTGTCACAATGTTTTCTAAAGTTCTGTGGTACTTTTAGAATGGAAAATTTGTGATTTCTATGTTTGTATGTGAAATCCTGTGCTCTTTAAAGTTTGAATTTGCGATTACAGCGTGCGGCAATAAGTGCATAAAGGTTCGGCGTGCAGTATGAAATTTATGTTTAAACCAATCCCATGCAACCGCGGAAAAGTCACGTTGTTTCAATGACGGAACAGCTTTCGCTCAACAGCGCAGCCAGAAGTTTCAACTCATTATAACTACATGGTTTAGGTCACAATCGTAAAAGTTTTATACGACTACGTGTGTAAGCATTAAGACATGCCTTATCTTGAGGAACGATTTCTTGATTTCTTAATGGCCCGAGGAGAATAATTTTCCTGGGTGGCAAAAAAAAGGGGAGAAAGTGGAAAATAAGGAGACAAGGAGAAATGGGAGTGAAAAAGGAGAGAGGGCGACGAAAGTTTAAACAGCGAAATGGAAAATCTCGAGGGATGGAATGGGGGGGTGTGATGAGAGAGAAGGAGAGAGAGGGGACGAAAAGAAGGAGGAGGTGAAAGACGGGAGGGAAAGACGAAGGGGCCTCCTCGACCCTCGGGTTTTAATCACCGTCTCCCAATATGCGCTCGCCATCCGGGGAAATATTGAAAACACCGTATTCCCTCCCGCGTAGCATAAGTCCGACCGCGGAGAATTATTTGTCCGCGGAGTTATGACTGCCTACCACCCCTCCCGAATTAACCTTCCCTTCTTTAATCGCTCACTCACACACTGGAAGAGAGACAAACAGTGTTGCCAGTTTTCCGCACGCCGGCGCACAGTGGGGTACCGAGAGAGAACCCAAACGTCAAGAGCTGGCAACTACGCTATAGTGACCCTGGTAGGTGGGTGGGCACGGTAGGAGAAGGAAGGAGCGCGGAGTGGGGGTAACCGAGGGGGGTGCTCAGAAATTGTCCCGCAGGACCATCTCTTAGCGGGGGGACTCTAGCAGTAGGAGTAGCAGTAGTTTCGCATAAGAGTGCGTCGACATCAAGGTCGTTCTGCACCGAAAAAATAATAAAATTTTTATCTACACGTTCGTGTTTGGTACTCAAAGGTTAATCACAAGAGGTGCAACAAACCACTTGTGGTGAGAAATTGTAATACTCGAGTTTAGTGTATCCGAGGTTGTCACCCAAAAATTTACGTCCAGACCTCCCTCAATTTTTAGTCTTTGGCGTATGTCCTGGTATTTCAGACACATCTTATCATCACGTGTCTAATAGTTAGGGCCGAATCACATTCGTCGCAGTGGAGTGGAGCGTTTTTTTTTCTTCCGTAAAGAGGAAGGAATGGTCTAAGAAATAGGTTAAAAAATTTGCAATTTCCACTTTAAAAAACTTCTTCTTTATTTCGACATGTTTCGGTGCACTGCACCATCATCAAGTCCTTGATAATATTTATAGATAAGATTTGATAATGGTGTAGTGCAGAGAAACATGTCGGAATAAAGAAGAAGTTTTTTAAGTGGAAATTGCAAATTTTTTAAACTATTTCTTAGATTATGGATCGTTTCCACCACATCTCACCTGACTCTATAACGTTTATGTAAAGTAAGCTTAATATTGGAATAAAAATATTAAAAAGGTTGACAAACAAGTTGTACCTATGAAATAATAATTTCCAGTTAAAATAACTCACTCTCGTCAATTGCTCAAAAAATGGTCATTGCAATTTTCCCCATTTAACAGGATTTTTAGATTATCAAGCCGACCCTCCACCCCATTTAGGACAGTTAATCAGGGTTCTACTGCATGTCAAAATGTATAAGCCAGAGGTCTATGGACACTCAACTTAGAAACCATCCACAGGACACAATCAAAAGTCCATTTGCTCACCAATTCTTAAAAGAACCTTGGTCCAAGGGCTGGATTCCCACTACCCTCAAGACTCCTGGGGGTCAAATCCTCTAAGTGAGGAATATTTGTTCATCTCCTGACATCAGCCAGATCCACTGTACTATTTCACATAGGAAGGAGGTTACATTGACAGGGTGTGTACATTCTGTGGGGGAGAAGGACATCGATGAGATAGGTAAATGAATGAGAAGAGGCAAGGAATCTTTTCTCCTCTGAAAATTTTGTTTATAAAACTATTAACTACTTTAGTAATTTTGGGAGTTCCATATATTATCAATTCCATTTTAATCCCTTCTGGCCCTGTGGCTTACCACTCACTTCTTCTTGACTGAATTTCGATCCTGTATCATCATATTTCCATAAACAACTCCCATTCAACTCTTCCTTGTCCTCAGTAAATAATGTCTTTTAATGCTGTTCCCAGTCTTTCATCTTAAGGATCTCAAGATTAGTTTTGCCTCTTTCCTAATACCTCTCAAGAAATACCTCCCAAGAACCAAGATTCATGGTTTTGGGCTTCACTCTGTGGAATTTTTCCATGATCTTCCAACCATTCAAGAAAATTCGCTGATATCCTAATTTTCTGCTCCTAACATTCCTCATTTCAGCTCTTCTTTTCCCTATATTTTACTTCCGATGTTTCTGTTTTTTTGAATTTTTCCATCATTAGTGTATTATAATATTTCATGTAATTTCTTCCATTCCTTTTCAAGATAAATATGGTATTACATTAAGAATTTGCATTCATAGCAAGAGCATTTTTCATGTTACAATACAAAATTATTTCACTGTTTCCACCAATATGGGCTTCATTACTCCCTGAAAACACATCAAATGATTCTTTATAGACATTTATAGCTCTTATATAACACATAAACATCTTTAGCTCTATTTCAGAGCTTCATATATCACATAAACACTTATCCCTGTCTCTGTTCAACCTTTCACCTTCTATCATCTGCTTTAAGTCCAAAATTTACTATTTTCCATCACATTTACCCATATTTTCTGCCTTATATCTTACTCTGAAGCACCCAACACTTTAACACCAGTTTTAAGCATAGTATCCTTTTTTTCTATCCCCATGACTCAAATGACCCCAAATTAGCACTCCTCCAATGTCCTCAAGAGACAGGGGAAGTTGCTATTAAAACAAATGGAAAATATAAGACCTATCAACACTTTTCTATTCAGATTTAAAGACAATACCTGTTAATCACAAATTGTGCCAAAGTACAAGGTTGATTTTAGAATAGTTAGCTACTCATCAGTCTACCATATCAATAAGCAACTACTCAACTTTCAACATGCTGTTGCAGTCTACAAAACTATTAGGGTATATGTGTAATCACACCTTGAAAGTTTTAAATGCAATGAAATATTTTTATTGAAATACAGTAAAATCAAGTTATATTGCACCTCACTTTAGCACAGTTTCGGATACACTGCAGGTATCACAATGTCCCCCAAAATAATTGCATTGACACTTTTCTTTGTTAATAGTAGGTAACTTTGTAGCAAATTTTATCTCAACATCCCTACCAATGCATTCCAATGGTGCTACTTCAAAAGATCATACCAACGAATTTAAATCATTAAAAAACAATTTCTATAGTATTCCACAAATAAAGTAGTTGTATTTAATATATTAGTGTCAATTAATTTAATTTTACTGAGTTTTTATTGTTTCAAACAATAGTGTGGGTTGTTGACAATGCTGGTGTGAATTCTGTTCCCTTAGACCCACACTATAATGGGATTTTACTGAATAATTTATAGGCCACTTTCTCTAACATTCAATTCATGAATGTTGCCGAATTAGTGATAGATTGACAGGTGGTAAGAAGTATGAAAAGTGGATAAGGGATTAATGTTAATGTGGGAGTAGTTAGTTCTAATTTTGTGTTAACCAAAAACCTTTCATCCTCATTCTTTAAACGTTTTATGTTAACCCCATAACACCTTCAAACTTGCCAATCCATTCAACCTTAATGACAGAGGAATTAAGCATAGGAAGGAAGATGAAGGACAAGCATAGGACACAAACAATATGTAATTTCACACATGACCTGTTGACCACCATGGTAAAAACTTCAATGACAAAATGTTTTTGATTGTATATCAGTTAAGAATTTTTCCTTTTCCGACCCATGGTTTTTTTCAGCCTGCTACTAAATAACTGAATAATACTACTTGGTATAGTGGAAGTAAAAGAAAGAATATGATTAGCAAATAAGTAACGTGGAACTTGTATATTTCAAACCTCTTTTTTGAATACTTCTTTGGTCTCTACCATTTTACAGGTAAATAATGTTTAAAAATTGAGGACATTCGTAATTTTATTTGGTGTATTCCAACTTGTTGAAATAAAACTCAACTTTGTATGTATTTTACTCTTTTTATTGGTAGCACAACACTTGTTTCAATATGTGAATGTCATTATCAAGTGTTCTGTGCATTGTATTTAAAACAACATAAACCTATGTGCAAAATTGCCAAAGGCGGGGGAAATTTATTGAGCTGAGCATTAAAATCTATGTGAAAAGGTTACGAAATATGCATTATTTGTGGGGAGGGGGTTGCTACTGCAAGGAGAGCATGAGGATAGAGTTACACAAAGCATTGTAGGCAATCCAATCATGTCCATTAACTCAGGTTGATTTTGAAAATCAAAATGGCATGATTCTATTTTTTTTTTGTCACTAAAAATCATTTAGATTCATGTATTCTCACTGGGAGAATTAAATCAAAGAAGCAAGATATGATCTCTGACCAACATCTAATGTGATTTCTTGTAAGATATATTAGTGCTAATAATGTCTAAAGAATAAAGACTTTTGTTAGATCATAAAGAGTAATTTTTGTAAAAAAAAAGAGACAAGCTCAGGTTTTACTTTGTGGAATGATTCCATAATTTATTGTGAACAAAACTTGTACAAACGTCCACAGTGGATTTTTTGTGACCCTTTTCGTTTTCAAATGTTTGGATAATTAGAATTTTTTTAACTGGTCACTTGCAGTTTGAATTATCCAAGTGCCGCCACATTCACAAAAATTGATGGCAGAGACCTCAAGTAAAGGCATAAAGGAACGATTGGTGAAAAAATCTAATATATGGAACATGTCAGGGTGTTGGAATTATGGTCTTGTTGAAGGATTATGAGAGCAGATTCGAGGCTTTGGAAACAGAATGTACAAGAATATAGGATAAAAGAATTAAGGTGATACTCAAAAGTTATGGGTCGATGAATATTAATGGAAATGATGGGTAAGAAGCATATAAAATTGAAGAGTGATTCATTGTAGTGTGAGGCACAGTAGTTCTTTGTGGAGAATTTTGGAAAAACTACCTTTAACTAGTACATTATTAGTCAGTCATATTAATAATGCTTTGGGTTTCTTATAATCAGAAAGTTTCCAGAAGAATACGACCTTCAAAA
Organism: Rhinocypha anisoptera; assembly: GCA_011762765.2. NCBI lineage: Eukaryota > Metazoa > Arthropoda > Insecta > Odonata > Chlorocyphidae > Rhinocypha > Rhinocypha anisoptera. The sequence goes on along the minus strand of WURS02460955.1, from coordinate 8,216 downwards.
TTTGCTTGCATATATGAATCTCATAACTTTTGTGAGAGCCTCACAACATGTTAGGAACAATTATTGAGCAATATATTTAATAGTTATTTCCTAAGTCACAATCACCATAATAACACAGTCTGCTATAACAGCCAGACTTATTTAACCTTGTCTGAATGAAAATGACCAAGGTGTAACGCCTTACATTCACCTACTTTCATCATAAGGCACAATAAAAAGTGTGCTCCAAAAAATAATTTCAACAAACATTTTATTTTAGAAAAACAAAACCCACAAATATGTTCTAGTAAAATAAACACCTACAATGAAGAACTTCAAGGGACACTTGAGATTTGTTGTGGTAATTCAGGAATTTCTGGAATTATTCTTTGAAATCCCACTGTCATATAAAACGTCATAAAAATAGCAATATCAGAAATAATTACAATAAATTGATGGAGACAAATAGTATATCAAGTCTTATAAGTGAACATTTTTCTGGGTACAAATTAACTGATTAGTTCATCATAAGTACCAAATTTTCTTTGACTATCTTGTATAGTTAGAGTAACAGCAAATAAATTATTAAAATATAACAAAAATAACAACTAAGTCATTTAAGAACACAGTGACCCTTAGAACAACACGACCATGTCTGAAAATATATTCTGCCACTTCTGATATCTTAGTACCATAACTGAGGATCACTCCATACTTTCAGTTTTCATTTTGAACACCTTAACTTCAAAATAATGTTAAGTACACAATAAAAGACGACGATTTAAGTATAGGTTAAAATAAATACTTCTCTAAAAATAACCATTTATGAAAAGTTATCAACAAAGGGTTTTTTTTGTTCACATTAGGATTTTTGTTGGAGCAATAATCACTTTTAAATATTAACATCCTCAACAATGCATAGGCACATATTCAAGCAACATAATCCAAGTGATTTAATAAATACGACCACATTTAACGTGAGAACTTAGCAGTAATGCCATGTAACTTTGTTAAATGCAAACTTTAATAAATTGTGGAACTATTTAATATTAAAGTTCGTTTTCACGAAGAAACTAACAATTTTACCGACATAATTCTTCCAAATTTGTTTGGAAAAAGGGATCTTTTTTATACTTCAGCATTTCGCTTTGTTCCAGGGTTTCATCGGCAAAGCCGATGTCCGATTTTATCGCAGAAATAAGGTCATCTGCATTCCCACAGAAAAAACGAACAAAAATTGTTAACTTGGTATTTCATTAGTTCAATAATAAGTACACATATAGAGTGAACAATTCTTACCTAATGACTTAAAGTCTTTCTCTGGCCTAATATATCCTAGAATACATACTCTTAGCAGAGAACCATAAAAATCGCCTGGGAATGTATGCATTATGTGAGTTTCCTGAAATAAAGTCCTTTAAGACATCGCTACCTTGATAGAACAACAAGTCATATGATGCAATTCTTACCATAGACTTCTTGGTATTTTTATAAAAAGGGTTCCAACCTATGCTCATAACCATTTTGTGAACTTGTCCACCGTCAACATTTGCCCAACCATAATACACACCGGTATCCAATTCCTGAGGAAGGGAATCTACAACTTCTTCGGGGTAATTGGCTGGAAATTTAAATGGCATAAGATACACATTACGATTGAAATAAAAATAACAAAATAGCTTTTATTGATGATACCATACCTGTTGGAATTCCCAGCTGTTTGGACCCTCGTCCGAAACCCCTAATGATACGACCTGAGGCGTAATGCGGTAGACCTTTCAAAAACATACTGTACAAATTTAAGCACACGAACACACTGATATATCACCACCTAAATAAAGTTGGCCCACGGGTCCAATCGCTCACGCCAACAACAGTTCATCACTCCACTGATTCGTTCATTATGTGGTCACGGTATAGCCAACATTAGAAATAAAAATAATAGACGAGAATTATATATCGAGAAATATTACATTTAGAAAAAAAATGCTTTGTACGTGATTAAGTAAAAAATCAAAGGATAAGGATATGCACTTTCGTATGACACCCTGGTTTTTCGTAATTGTTCGCCGAGGTTACCAAGAGCTCACTTCTCGACTTAGCAAGAAAAGGGCTCATGACGCTTATTAGAATATTAAGTGGAGGTACACATTTATGGTCCAAGTACTTTGAACGAAATGTATTTTATTAATATAAGCTTTAGAAAATGTCACATCTCGACTTGCAATAAAAATTTAAATTTGCACAACGGCCATCAATATTGACGTCATTTCACGGTATTGTTGGAGTGATTCCTTTCCTCCACAACTTGCAATGGTATGTAACGTAATAACATTTGTGGCTTCTTTCAGATCCTCATTCTACTAGAACCTCTCATTTTCTTTAAAGAAATTATTTGCACAACCATAAACAGATGCATATATATATATATATCTAAAGCATTTTTCACTTCTTTCCCAACAGTGGTAATCTTATCTTACTTTGTATATTTCCAAAAAGTAAAGTCTTTTTATTTTGTGGAAATATAGAGTGATCATTTCTGTATTGTTTTATATATAAATGAATTTCCACATAGTTGAGCCAGTAACCCTTCATTCATGATTTTTTTCAAAATTATTATTTACCAAAATATATTTTGGTGTCATGTCTTTGTTGTCTCAGTTTTAACCAGACTTCAACCTAAGGTGAGTTTGATGACTGAGGATAGAACTCAAACGAGTACTATGTCCAACAGTTTGTGCAAAAATTCACACTGAAGTTATTTCCACAAATTGCAATGCTCATAGTAACATGATATTATATATTATTTGATTTAACTGAATGTATGTCATGTAAAAAAGAATATTAAAGTTATTTGTATTAATAATTTATTTTTATGCAAAAATTTCATGCATTTCTTTTTATCTGACCTCTGACTTGTCTTACGTAAACCCATGTCCTGGAATGAAAAAACTATATATTGGATTAGAAATTAACATTAGATTAATCATGAAAGGAAACACAATTCCATATAAAAAGTGTATTTCAACACTACCTGATTTCACTGTATAACCAACTTTTCAGGTGAAGCAGGTATAACAGCATCTCCACCAGAATATGCTGCTATACCGTGAAACCTGGTCATGTTGAAATAGCAGCTTCTCCTTTCAAACCTTTTACGAGGGGATTCAACCATGACAAGCTTGAAACACTTTCTTATATGTAATAGATTAGTCAGTATTTTTTTAATTTTATTTTTTATAATTTTCATAATGTGATCATTAATTTAATGATTCTGATTATAGGTTTAAGGTTTGCAATTAGGGGAGAATTGACTATGAATTTCTTTAGCCTAGCGCCTAGAGAGTTGGCTCAAAAAAGTTTAGGAAACACACTGCCTTAGACCAATGAGTCACTATATATTTTGGCAATCTTCCCAAACTCTTCTTCAAGGATAGGCACTTTCAAGTTTCACCCTTCACGACAACCACCTGCCAAAAGCAGACTTGCTACGTATAATATTGAAAAATCATGATGGTCCAATGTGATTTTTTCCAATACTCTAGACACCTTTCTAATTGATGGCTGTAAAACTTCTCTTACTAGTTGTGCGGGTAAAGAAAAGAGGTAGACTTGTTAATTCCACATAAAGTTTTTATTTAACATGACCTACGTTTCAACAAACTATGTCAAAACCCAGGTCGTGCCATGTCGAACGATTCCTGATTGGATAATTCCACCAAGTAAAGTCTGAAATAGTTTTCTCCATCAAGTGTAGATAAAATTTGCAAATACATCAGGAGTAGGTACGTCACATCACTATCTTTGTCTTCTTTTGCTGTTATCACTGAAAATATTATAAAATCAATACTAAAATTTTTAGTAAAACTGAAGCACAATTACAGTTACAGTATATTTATGAAATGACAATAAAACTTCACACTCACATGCTCATTTGCAGCTCAAATGTTTTCGGATTAAAATATGTAGTGATATTTATACAACGATATTTATACATGCAAATGACAGAACAGGGCACAGTGGTTTGAGTGGTTTTTTCTGTTTCCCACCATTAAAAATACCTCCACTCCTTTGTTATAAAAAATCATCTCTCTCAATGCACGTGTAACCCTGTTTGTTAAGGGGGAAAAAAAATCATCTCTCGAAAGCACACATCACACATCTCCTATCACAAATGTGTGCGTAGGAACAACTTAGTCCGGTCACTCAACCGCTCCAAACTTGATGGCCAGGCGGGACTTTCGTGCGTGGGGTGGAACGTACATGGACCTCGTCTCCTTGCGCCCACCCTTTGCCACCTCTGCCAATCTGTCCGTCGACAGAGCCCCCTTCTCGTCCACCCCACACGGTTCCGGCACCGATTTCACGGCCCCTCCACCGCCACTCGCGTCCTCCGCCTTGTTCCCTGAGTCCTCCCCTTTCCCGCTGCCGCCCCCTCGCTTCCTCTTCTCCAGGGGCCCGAGCTGCGGCCGAGTCGTCGTGGCCGAGGGCTGGCCCTTCTCCTCTGCCCCCTCCGCAGACTTGGAAACCTCTTTGCGTTGCCTCGCACGGGGGCTCTCCTTCTGCGCCTTGACCCAGGGGGAGCCTTGCTGCCCACCCGAAGAGGAGTTGGCGCTCATCTGCGCACGCACCGCCTGGAGTGGGATGAACGGGTTGCTCGAGTTGGTCACCATCGGTCCGTTGGTGGGCAGTGGCATGTCCAGCGGAGGCCGTGGCGGCATCGGGGTGCCGGTGGGTAGGGGAGGCGGTGGTCTCCACATGTGTGCCGCTCCAAATGGCACCTGAGGGAGGTTTGGCTGCGGTGGCTGCTGGAAGGGGTTGTAGGGTAACGTGGGTGGCGGCACAAATTTGCGAGAGTTAAACGCCGGCTGTGGCTGTGGCAGAGGGCGAATGCCTTGCCATTGGTTGGGCTTCCTCCTCCACTCGCTTGACTGCTCTGGATGCTCTGCAAAACAGCGGGGAACTTGAGTTACTCAAGACTGTATGTTCACATTCAAACCCTTTACAATAACTCAGCTGTGGCAGTCTCGTTCTCTCGTGACGGATTCGCGCAGGAGAAAAGTAGGTGGGGCATTCTTACCTTTGTGATGTCTGGCCTATTGTCGTGATGTTGCGTACTGGCCATTTGTTTCACTGTTGTTGATGTGTAGTAGAATTTTGGATGGTTGATTGTTGGAAAGTTTTTATTTGTGTTTGTGTGAGGGGAAGAGCGGGGATTGTTGTGTGGAGGAATGGTGGGAACTGTTGAGTGCAAAGTGGGGGGAGAGTGTGAAGTGAGAAACGAGAGAATAATGACGTAAATTTGGAAAGGTGCGAAGGTTTTTCCTTGCTTACTCCCGAGGAGGAGAATAGACAAATAATTCTGACGTTACACCTCGGCAAGTGATTAGCAAGTAGCAGGTCCATGTATTTCTGGAGGACCCTCTGCATCTCCATTTTCCCTCCAAATGAGACAGTGGAGATTTGATTGGCCAGAATTAAAATGTCTCACATGGAAATATATCCCAATGTGCACTTCTTTTTGCTTTCCTTGGCCATTTCTGATTAATTTGATACCAAGTATGTAGTGTGTAAATACTTCCAAGGGGGTAGTGGAAATACGATTGACTGTAGTCAAAATATTTCATGCAGAAATATATTTAAAAACGAACTCCATATTTATTTTCCTTGATAATTTCTGATTAATTAGATACCAAGTAGTACATAAACATATTAGTACATACTTTCATTTATAACCGGCAACTAGAAGATAACTGAGAGAAATGATGATTGTGGGTAAGATGAGAATTTCCCAAATCTCGGCGGACCAAATGCATTTGGCAAACTTGCCAGTGGGTTTTGAACCATCAATAACAGCACTGGAAAGGGGGGCCCTATTCCAGAAGAATAAGAAAGTGAGACCATTCATAACCTTTTTAGAAAGGTCGGGCCATAAAATTTGGAGAGGGTCTTGAGAGGTTTCAAAGGTGGTATATACATACTTGTATTCTCTGCAGTCACCAAAACATAGATACATGTATTATGCAGCGTAGGGCTTAATAGATTATGAAAGGGTATGCTAACCATAATCACCAAGTGTCTGCCAAAAGCCCCGACTCCTAGTTTCTCCAAACAAAATACCTTCTCGTCAGAACACTAACACACTGAGGCAAACCCACAAAGCAAGATTTTCCTATTTTATAAGTAGCATGCAAATTTGACTGGTACCATATGAGACTGCCACTGCATAATTTACATTAAACTAGTGAGGGACGATTCCTGATTATCATTCAGGATCCAGGTTTTCATTTCGAATACTGGATTTCATTTCATATATAACCTTCTGAGGTCGTGGTAGCCCAGTGGGTAGAGTGCTTGGCTACTGACCGGGGGTCCCGGGTTCGAGACCCAGTGATGACTCACATCTTCGTGGGAAACCACAGGCGTCACAGGGAAAGAAACTGGCCCCTATACCCTGTGATGTGTGAATTTCCACACACTGTGGGCTTAGTACTAGGTGAGCTATACCCTCACTTAACACACCAGCCTTCAGCTAGCATACTGTAGTTTTTAAGTGATGGTGTCACGTTAAAAACACTATTGAGGCAGGAATTGGAAAGGCCACCTCAATTATACATTACCATGATCATGATGAGTCAAATAAGGAGAGGCATTTGCTGCGAGAAATCCAAAAAAGACAGGAAAGGTGAAGATGGAGGGGGTTCTCAAATGTTGTAATGGAGGGTAGAATATGCGGTAAGTGGGGTAGGGGTAAGAACAGAGAATAGGGATATTGGACAGAATGATAGGGGGTTGGAAGTATGCAGATTTGAAGAGGGATTATAGTTAGATGTTATGCGGCCAACCTAAGCTCAGACTCATCAAAAATCTACCTTAACCGGTAGATTACCCTTCATCATCTAACCTTCATTTATTTCCTGATCCTACATTTTATGTTAAAATTTACAGTACAAACAAAATATTACAGCTGAAAAAAATTAATGAGAATCACACAAGAGAGATCAGGTTGCAACATTGATTTCCACATTCTCATCTGTAACTAAAACCATTACCAGAAATAATCCTTAATATGATGTTTTTTTTTCCTTTCAAAGAACAACACTTTTTGAAAACTATCCATATCTATCTAAATAATTGTCCCCAGTTTTTCAAAACCTTGGTCAGTAAATTCACATGTGTTGTCAGCTGATTGTGGGGTTGATCTCAAGAAAGGCATTGCTTCAATACAAATGCTGTTAAAAAAAAAAGCTGTATGGATAGTGAATAGTCAAGACTCTTGTTACTTGTAGTTGGTTATTGACACATCGAGCTGTGTTAGTGACTAGGTCAATATAAGGATTCTTGTGGTGCTCTTTCTCCTGTGTACTTTTTCATAGATTTCGGGTATGATTTTATTTGAAAAATTACCTTTTGTTTGGAAGCAGTGTCAGGTTTGAAACTCTAGTCAGTTTCATTAAATTAACTTTAGGTTGTTGAGTGTGATTGGGTGGCTCGTTTCATATTTTCCACGTAGCAGGCTGAGTGAAAATCGACTTTCCCCAATTATTTATTCGGAAAAAATTCCAATGCAATCAATATGCCTGGCAATGGCATTTTTGCCCGTCAATTCTTTCCCTACTTGGAGAAAGGGGAAATGACGTACCTCTCCAGTTCAACTTTTGGTACATGTTGCCACTCTGCCAGTTTTGCTGGTTGGTAAACGGATTGAAAGGTGGCTGGTGGGGGGGTGGCAGGGGTGATTGGTACCACTGCTGAGGCGGCGCGGGTAACCTGTTGGCCGGCATTTGGAATCCGCCATAGTGCACGTCTTCCTTGTACCACTTGCTGAGCTGAGCAATGGCTATCTTGGCGACGTTCTCCGATGCCTTCAAAAATAGGATTAAAAGCATTCAGAACAATGAATGAGGGCGACGTCCCACAAAATGAATCCTTTAATGTGAAAAGACCACTGAACGTTCATTGGAATTATGCACCGTTATCATCACAAGGGACGCTCCCGTGAATCACAATGCGTGCCCTGCAAAGCTTTCCGTGAGTGCAGTGACAAAGAGGATGCCCTCACTATCACCACCATTTGCCAACAAAATATTTTCTCGCAATGAAATCAAAGTGGAAATTAATTGTTGCTGCATTAAAAGTTTTGCTGGCAGTTAAAACAGGACGGTACCCGGTTTGGAAAAAAATTATAAATCTCTTGATGAAAAAATGGAGGCAAAAAGTCGTGCTTATGCATACAC
>WURS02460944.1:915-13590 GCA_011762765.2 Rhinocypha anisoptera | reverse complement strand
ACATCCTGAGGCATAATGGGTTCGTGAAGAATATAATAGAAGGAAAAATAGAGGGGAGGGCCCCTCGAGGAAGACCAAGGGACAAATATATAGGGCAAATTATTAGAGACGTTAGAAGGAAGACCTACCAAGGAGCAAGAGAGCTAGAATTAGATAGGAAAGGATGGAGGGCTGCAGTCAACCAATCTTCGGATTGAAGTACTGATGATGATGGGACAGTATACTTCCGACCGTGTTTGTTGTGACCGTAGTGCTTGCGTATGATGGTGGCATTTGCTTCTTTCTTTGCTCGTGATAGTTGTCGATAGCTACCGGCTCACTCACTCGGCCTGACTTCTTTCATTGTGCAAAAGGAAGGATGGCTGTGGGGTGCGCTGCTGTGTACTAAGGATTAGGACCATTGTGCGCTATCCTTAAACTACACCCACATTTTTTTGAAAGGGCTTCTGGATCAGGCTTGGTGCGTTGATATGAAGGAGACGAAATGTTCGTGGGAATGAAAGATAACGAACGCTGCAATGGAGACCGAGTAGAGATAGCTTAACACCTTAAGGAGAACCTTGAAGTTTTTAGAAATTTTGCTATTGGGGTTGTACGAAAGGTTCTAAGACACCATGGAGGTTTCTGTTACCAATGTCGTGTTCTTCTATTCTACGTGTAACATTAAAAAAACCGCCGAAAGGGAGCGTGGCAGAGGGTTATCCTCTAACGTAATTCGGCCCTGTCGGTTGCTTATTTAGTGCCTTCCAATACCATTAACTGTGTTATAGGTCTTATCATTTGTCTAAAAATTACCATAGTCGAATTACGATTTAAAGACGCTCTTCATTTTCCTCGCCGTCACCCGCAAGTTATGTCATTCGTAGGCCCTCTATGAATGGTAAAATTAACTCGACTCCGAAAGTGCCCTTCACGACTCCTAAGACTTGAGTGGAATATCAGAAAAAGCAGCGAATGATGAGTGAGACTTTCAACCAGCGGAATCATTGCGACTTCTTAATTCTTTTAGGGAGTTGTTTCTACAATTTACCCAATACTCACACTATCACATATATCTTCTTCGTATTGATAGTTTTCTTCCCCTATTGAACCTAGAGTCTGACGTTAGGAAATATCTTTCATTTAATTTATTCTCAAAGAAAGAATTCTTTGGCATATCGGAAACGAACGACAATTATTCCAACTCTCCCTTTTATCAATCTCTTCCACTTTTGTACCGTTAGCATTATACACCAAATTTCATTGACGAGGCTGCAATAAATGATGCGAAATACTTTCATGCTGACGACTACATGTATATTGAGTGTTGATATTCACTGGTGACCATCTACTCAATGTTAATATTTTCATTGCCGGGCCTTATCGTACTTTTGATCATTTATATGGGCCAGCGTAAAATAGTAGCGATAAAAAATGGCGCTGGATCCTGACCGACTGGCTGGAGACTGACGATTAAATAGACTAATAGGGTTCGAGAAGTGGTTAAGGCCGAGACTTTGTGGAAATCCATGTTGATAACAACAGAAATAAAAACTTTGAGTTCCACACGAAATATAAATTCAGGAATGTGAAGATGCTACACTAGAAGATGAAACTAGTTGAGTAATACATTTATATTTCGTGTGGAACGCAAAGTTTTTATTTCTGTTGTTATCAGACTAACAGGGTGAAGAATTATGAGGATAATAGAAAAGTAAAGGGAAACAATATAATACAGGAATATTTCGGGCAAAAAAGTACAGATAGAGAGGGCGTACATTTTGAGGCAGAATGGATTACTAAGAATGCAATATAAGAGGGTGAAAAAATGAGTGGAAGATTCCGATAGGAAGACACGGGGACAGGTGCATCGGTAGTATAAATAAGTATGTGAAGGAAAAATTACCAGGGCATATTTTCAATGAGGTGAAACAAAGGGTTAAAAATAACTAATATTCGGATTGAAATGTAATATCACTATAGTATTTCTGAGCTTAACAGTGAGTATTGGGTCTACAATGTGTATCTCAAGGAGAATCGGTGGTGGGGTATATATTGAGGCTTGCGGCTGCTTTGGTGAGATTCTGTGTCTTACGGATAAATGCAATCCATTATTACTTAGGTTCTAGTCATCGTGCTTGCTTCATTTACAAAATATGATATTTACTTAGTTATTTTTAAAACGAGAACAAAATGTTAAATTTTCTTTTTTATTTCCCGTGAAAAGTTTTTAGGACATTTAAAACTCTTTTATCGTCTGTGTGCACAGCAAAAGGAATGACGAGTAAACCGATAAGAATTTCAGAAACCTACGCCTCGATATCACGCTCTTATTACGTTTCTGTTATTTGTAGGTTATGATATCTTTTTCGGGACGGCATCGTAGTCAGAAATCTGCATAGCTATTGATTATTGCCTTCGTTGAAGTGGCTGGTAGAAAGGAAAATCGGTATCCTCTTTTTTGCTGTTATTTTTTTGCCATCGTTTTCATCGGTTAAATTCGTTTATATTGTCACCAGGTAGAGTTCAAGAACCTTTCATTTGTATTTGATAACATGTTACGTGCGACATTACTAATCCCTGCATAATTTCCGAGGACTGATGAAGTAGTTCTTAGTTATGTACTCTTGCATGCGTGTTGTACCGTCCACTAGTGGCTAGCAATGATCTTGTGTGAATGAATTAATTAATCTTTTCATGAATGGTGTCTCTTTATTTGTAAAATAATGCAATTGTACTTGTAAGAACGTATGCTTGGTGTGATAATCAACTTCTGCCGCACGTCCTAGCGGCGGCTTGCAGAGTAATTCTTAGACTTAGATGTAGATTTATAATTATGCAGTCGTCGAGTGTGAGTTCCCGTAAGCCAGTTTTTTAACACACATCTTTGTGTAGAAGTTGTCCTTGGAATTATTCGAATAGAAAATAAACTTGCACATTGGAATACCACGTCGTCGTAGTCCTTATGATTGTCGAAAAACTTTCATGGAATCTGAAATGATGAAAAAGAGAATTTGTAGGATTTTTTTGATTTGTAGTCTCCCTTGGCAAGTGTGTAAGCCTTACTTCTCAGAGTTTCTGATCTTGTCGTGCTTGTAATATTTCGACGTAGACTAACTGTCAGTAATGGGCTTATTGATAGTCATTAATATTCCAAGGAAGTGCGCGTGGATCACTATTCCCCGTAAGGTGGGGTAATTACAGTTTCTGTTTCAGTGACATTTTTTGTCACTCTAAGCTTGCAAAAGGAAACTGAATCTACGATATGGTGTCTCCCTCGAGTCGTTACCCGACTACTTCAAAGAGCCGATGTTTAAAACTCATCTCTTGTATCGGAATCGAACGCCAGCTTAAATACATCGGTACATACAAATCGCCGGGACCCGATCAATCCAGGCTCGCGTGTAAAAAACGATGACGTTTAGAAATACCGCCCTATTTGTAAACAATATTTAATAAATCCCTAAATGATGGTACAATTCGTAAAGATTTGAATGTAGGTAAGACCGGCAGAAGAAGAGTAATTACCACACATTTCCCTCACATCCATTCCCTACAAAATCTTTGAGCATGTAGTCATCGGTTCATTAATGAAATATCTGGAACCCAAAGTTAACTGGTAAAAACAAAAAACACGGATTCCGTAAGGACAGCTCTTGCAAGACCCGGAACTCTTGCAACTGGAACTTTTTGTTCGTGAAATTTTGGTCTCGGGAGAAAATAGTTTTCAGATAGATGCTATATTTCGAGATTTTAAAAAGGAATACGACAAAGTTTCATCTAGGCAATAATTCCTTAAATTAAAAATCTATGGGATATATAAGAGTGTAATAAGTTGGATCAATCGATTATTAACAGGTGGTCGTTATAAGATGGCGGCGTGTCGTGCCAAAGTGTCTCCCCCTCTGGTGTCCCCCAAGGAAGCAATATCGGCCCCTTATTGTTTCTGTTATGCATTGATGGCATTGATACTGCGGTCACCAGTAAACTTTGTTTCTTTGCTGTCGATACGGGGACGTGTTCAATCTGGAATAGATGGAATGATTATAATCTAAGGATCTAAATACTATTCGAAACTGTTGTGAGTCACGACAATTAGAACTTAATTTGAAAAAATGCGTGGCGATGAACTTAGGAGGAAGAGTAGTTCAGCCGAAAACATTTACAGCATACGAGAAACACTTTTAAAAAAGTAGTCTACGTTGGATAACGACCTAGGTACTAATACTACCGATAACTAAAGACCCGTCGCGGGATCGGACGTTAGAGAAATTTGCGGGATGGCCAATAAAAAGTTGGGGTTCATAAGAAGAATACTTGGGAAATATAATTATAGGGGACCCTCATGTGGTAGGCTTCATTTTGTTAGTAAATCGACTGCAGCGTAGAGGAGCTAGACTTGTGAAACGGTATTATAATTGTTGGTTAGAGCGCCGAGGAAATATTAAACAAACACATAGAGTATATTAAATATTTAAGTATTACGTTAACTGAAGATCTGTCGTGGGAAATTTGTGTAATAGAAAATAAAAGTTTGGCTTCATTTAAAGAGTATTATGGAAGTGTAACGAGAAGGAAAAGAGCGCTGTTATTTGTCATTGGCTAGGCCTCATCTTGAGTATTGGTGGGACCCACGCGAAATAGGATTACTCTTCGAGTTAGATCGAGTGTAACGTATTGCAGCTAGATCTGTGAAAGGTTTTCTACGGTCAGCGTATCAGTGTGACGAGGTTGTTGGACGAATTAGGTTGGGAGCCACTCGTTGATCGTCGATTGAAATACACGTTAAATTTACGGATTTCACGTACATCACTACAACGATTAGGTTAAAGACATATTGCATGTCCCGAGATGCTACGGTAGGTCAGATCACGTACTTAAAATCATGGAGATTGGTATAATGAATACGTGTAAAATGTCATATTTTTCCTCGTATAATTATAAATTAAAATAAAGAGCGTCATAAGAAAGAAAATGATAGGATTGGTAGTGTATATATTTTTGTAGTTATTTTTCATGCATGCTTTCATTTTGTTGACCTTGTTCCTACATGATGTGTATTATTTATTACAAGTGAACGTTTTTCATGTAATCAGACACTTTCAATGTGAATAACTTCTGACATTTGGATTTGGGAATCCATGCCTGGTGACGGTTCACCCCCTGCCACACTCTCTCGCGGTGGCTTTCAGGGTATTCCGTTGACGTCTCGGTGATCATGCCCTCGTACCGCATGTGCGAAATTCTAGTGTGGGATACCACCCGAGGATGTGATTTATTTTTAATTTGATATTTTTTCGCCAAAGTCTTTTATTTCTATTGAAACGGAATCGGAGAGGAATCACTCTCAGTTTACGTTACTTTTTAGAGCTCACGAACGATTTCCATAAATTCATTCATGGAAAAAATCTTAATTTTAGAGCCCGGAGCGGACAAATGTGTCGACTATCTTTATTAACTTGTGCCTTTTCATTCTGCGATGATTTTCACGTAATTCTGGCGAAGTCTTGGCGGGTTTTCCACCCGAGGAGGGATTCGGCTTCCGACGTCTCGATGGAGGAATTGGCCATTGAAACGACGGCAGCCGAGACCCTGACCCGCTGGAAAACACCCAAAGACCAGAATCGAGAATCGCCGGAATCGTTCGCCGTGAAAACACCAAACCCTTTATAATTCAAATTGCCTTTACTTACTCGACCATCTTCAAGCATGGCATTTTTCAGGTTCTTTATTTGATTGCCGTCTGTGTTTTACCAGTCATTATTGGTATCTTCATCGAGTGAACATAGAGCCTCCAATTTAAGTTGGATGCATCTGATGCAGAACATGTTTAAGTGTTAAAATTGAGATGGGAACATCGTGGGGAAAGGAGGGATACTCATAGTATCCCTCCTTCCCCCACATAAAAATGGGGGGCCCTAGTCATAAAAATGAGTAGAAACTCATAAGATTAAAATTATTCGGAGACGAACAATTTGTTCTCGGAATATACGTATATCTGTATTATGTATTAACCTTATATTATGTATATCTCTAACTATATAGCAACGGCAAGTAAGGAAACTATGCTGTTTAAATATTGATTAATCTGTTGCTTATTATCATATACATATTATTATATATCAATTCTGATTCGTTGTCTTGTGCTCTAAAACACGAATAGTTTTCTTTTAAATGAGAGTTTGTTCTCTTATGTATTGTTGTTGGCCACGCAGTTTATATCTGATGTTCGTAAAGCTTCGTCTCTCTTCCAAAATGACACCTTGTGCCCTTTTTTGTCGTCGTTTCCTCTTGAGTCAAGAAAAAAATATCCTCCTTTTTCTCACGTTCGGAACGTGCGTTTTTAATATCTTCATCTTTAGGGGAGCAATTACGGCAGTTTTACATGGGAATATGAACATTAATCGTGTGAACACCGTGGGATGGTGTCGTTGAACCCCAGCGGTGCGAGAAACTGGATGATTCCCGGTCTTTCCCGACCAAATGTTGATGCTTTATTTGTTCATCCTGGTTGTTCGTTTCACCCGCTGTACACACGGATACTGTCGCTTTCCTATGATTTTTCTCTCTGTTGTTCCAGATGATTTTGGTACTTCTACGTACGAGCTTTTAACTCTGTCTGTCGATAACGTAATTCCTTCGTTCTTAATTTTTTTTCGTCGTACTTCATCTGTGCAGGATAATTGACTACTGCCATAAAACTGCAGTTGCTATGTTCCTCGTTAATGCGCACAAAATTAATAATTTAAATATTGTTAATATCTGATTTAGGAACGATACGTAACAGAGGCAGGTACAATTGTTTCAAGATTATTTACAACCAGTGAAATCATTATTACGGTTCCATTTATTAAGTTATGAGTTTGTAGGTTTTTCATACTGATTTCCTCAAGATTCGTGTTAAAATTGTGTGTCGTGTCATCGACATATGAGGATATTTCGTTGATAAGTTTTCTCTATCTCCTTATTTTTGTCAACAGTTCATACTTTCAAATGCGCCCTAAACTTAGTGCATTAACCAATCTTATTTTCTGTACGTGTGAAACTCATTGCGCTGTGTGTGTGGGCTTTCTTATTGCCTCAAAATTAATTTTTCCATTATGTTATTATTTAATGATTGTTTTAGTGAAAATAGCTTGGTCTACTTTTGCTCACAACGTCCAATGCCCTTCACATTATCAATCATTTTGGTATGTTTTGCCATGGATCGGGTCAGAATTTATGCTTCATTCCGATAAACTATGTAACTTGAACTACTTGTCATATGTACTCAGAATATAAAACCAAACCCGCTTATAGATTCTTTCTTCTTTTTCCGTCAAACAAACCATCTTTTTATTTATCCATAGCGGCATGTTGGAAGTATTATCATTGAATCACTTAGTTATCGCTCAAATCCATTAACCTCGACCTTTATCCTTGTGAAAACCTAATTTTAAAACCAGTTCCACCCCATTATTCTCGTAAATTTGAAAAAAATCTTCAGTCACTTTCATGCGCTTCAATTAGCAATTCCATTATGTTTCTAATATGCTGGGAGAAAGCTTAATTTTCTTTACACGCCATCGCTCTCTAACAAACGGAATCTAAAATCTTGGCACACGAAGTTATGTGTTTATATTTGCTTTATTGCTATTCATCACTCTCACACGCGAGTGGCGCACAATTCGAAAAACGGCATGAAACTGATTTTGGTTTCTACTTTCTCTCAGCCGTGGGCCATGCTTCCTGCCTTCCTTCGTTCCTTTCAATCCGATGTACTTCGTATGGGTAGGGGTCAGGGCAGAGCGTTCCCCGAAACAGATATTTTAAAGTTTTTTGTATATTGCTCAGACGCATAATTTTCCATTGAAAGCGAAAGACATGTATTTCGCAAGGGATGGGAATGAGCGAATGAGGGAAGAGTGAATGAGCGATAAGGGAAAATGTAAGCGATGTATTTCACACAACAGCCATGCACTTTGATTGATAAAAGCTTATTTCGTCGATGATGTGTACCGGTAGTTATCTCAATTTAGGTCAAAAGAGAGTGTCCTGAATTAGAGTTTTCACCGGAATCTTCGTGGAAATGCCATTAGCCCGAATGTGACGAGTGTGTTGGAATCTTACTCTCGGTTGGTTCACGGCAAACACAAACGACCCCTCTTCGTTGGAGGCATTTGTAATCGCAAATTTATTTTACCACTTGCGGGTGAAGCGTGCGCCTGTCAGTTTTAAATCAGACCGTAATGCCTTGGAACTGGACAGTCTGAGTTAGCGAAGTAACGGCTCCTTTTTGTAATCAATCCTGCAGTTAATATGAACTTCTTTCCGAAGCAATTATCCAGATTGGAAGAATCCCCGAGTAAGTTAAACATAGTTCCTCGGCTTTTGAAGTTAAGTTTTACCTTAGTATAATGTAAGTTTCTCATTCGTGCAAATCAGGAAGTATATCGATGATCTTAGGGTTGCAAGTTATTATTCTTAATGTGCTAATATTACTCTTCGTAATTAAGTCTGGTAATCCTACCGATTCGAAGCTTCTGTCTAGCCATTATTACTAGTTAAATCAACCCTGACATGCTATTCTGTTAGGTTACATATCAAAACAGTGAGCTAAAAAAGGAGCATGGATGATATAACCATTGAATTAAAAACAATAATTTTAATAAAGAAAATATAGTCGATGGCAGTTGAAATCGATAATGCAGTGGTTGATTTAATTTTGGATTCTTTCCAAAGATACGAAACTTGTAGAAAATTTCTAAATTACTTCACTCTTCATATATAGAGACATCTATTTCTGTTTATTGAAAAATAACTACTTTATTCTCATAAAATAAATATAAAATATTGTATTTGAGCAGCCTTAAGATCTTGGTGCGACGTTAGACAAACGATCCGCTTTGTAGATTTTGCTTGTGTTTCTCCAAGCAGTTTTTTCTTTCTTTGGCTCAGTATTAAAAAAATCCAATAATTATTTTGGGCGTAATAATCTTACGTGAGCACGCGTATATTTTAAAATGTATCCTCCCCATCTTGCTCTCTGGATCCGCACCCATAATTTATCGAGAGTGAAGGAAGGTTCATTTAAGTAGCATACCCCCCGGGCCTTATTTCGGTGACCTTGCAGACACGCGTGGCATGCGTGCGCGCGTATTATCTCCTCTCCCCACACACGCTTCCCGTCGTTCCCTGGTCTCGCCATCCCAATTTTATCCCCGTTCCCTTCGCCGCCTCCTTCCTAGCACTCCCCCGTACCTCGTGACGCCCCCATTCCGGCCATCCCCCTTTCCTCCTCCTTCCCTTCTTTTATAACACTCCCTACATTTCCCTCCTCTCCACCCTCTCCTCCCGCGCCCACTCGTCGACTCCGCCCTTCCTCAGTCGAGCCGACGCGTGTTTCTTCACCCCGCAGGCAAATGTGTTCGTTCCCCCGTTTCACCTCCATCCGTTCCCCATCGAAATTGGGTCGAGAACTACCGTGTGATGACGCGACGGGATACTACGCAAATTTTGTAGCAATTCGTCCACCTTCTCCCATGCGACGTGCGATAAACAAACGGAGAAAGTGAAGTGGGAAAAGGATCGCTGAAAGTTCCCGAGCGCCCGTTAGTAGAGACTGAGAGACTGGACTGCTTAGAGTAAGTCAAGGAAATGTAGAACAAGGAGAAGACAAGGAAACGTTAACACACATGAATAATCCTGAAAACTGCGAAATTTAGTAAATACTTTTGAGCTATAAAATTTCGTTCCAGGATTTCAGCTTGTTGATAACCTCAACATATTTCACCATTGTGATGATGATTGATAATTATCACTTATTTTCATAATCAGAAATCATTATGCTCAATAAATTCTCTGACTTTTTCAGTGATGCCTACTGTGTGGCCGAAGCGGACCTTATAATAGTAAATGTCCATATAATATGAAAAGTAATCTTTTTATGTTCTTTCGCTGAAATTTCATTAGGAAAAGGTTACTCTTTCGCGCGGAAACTTTAAAAAGTCGGGAAAGTTAGAGTAAATGTTTTTTTTCTTACTACTGAGGTCATAAACGATTAGTTAATAAAGACCATTAATCCAATGAAACGTTCTTGCCATGCACTGGAGGACTTGCCTGATTCACAGTGTATGTTGTGAGTGTGCCCTACGGTTACAACAGATCCAATTTCATGAAACGTTCGTAGTTGAGTCGTCGTTAAAGACGTACTAATTTTTTTTAAGAGCCCGAGGTTTCCTTCCCCCTCCATTCGCGCCGTTATTTTTTCATTATTTTTCGAACGAAGGCACTTATTTAGTGATCTACGTTTTCTTTGCAATTACGTAAAATTAAATTCTAAACTGTGTTGCAAGTTTATGCCTACATTTCATACACCAGGCCAAAGTTTAAATCGGGCACAAGTCCAATGGTCCAATCCGCCCGAGCATCTCCTGGCTGTGAAATATTGACGTGGGCCTTCTAGTCATTTAGCCGTGAGTTTGTGTGTGACGTTTCCCCCTCTTAAGTTGACTGTTTTCCTCCAGTGCATTCGCGCACAAATCTTGTATTTCCAATGTAACCACTATATTTAGTCAAGGAACATTCTAGGGAAATGCGTCACTCGCGAACATTCCCCACGACACACTGTGATGAGTCACCGCGATCGAGAGCAGCGGAGGTGGTGTCGAGAAGGGACTCGGTCCATACCTCGTATCTTGAAAGTGACATTTGACTCAGTCGTCCCTTGTGTACCTGGACAGATCATGCGAATATTTACATACATCCATATTGGCATTTCTCTACCACCAGGTATTAATTACGTACATTCTGTGGGGATTCACGAGCCATTACTTTTGCCCCTGTACAAAAATATTATACCATTGAATTATTATAATTAAAAATAAGGAATACTCTACAGAACTGATAACAGCTGTAGATTAAATTTAAGGATTGAGGCGTTGCAAATTTTCCAGGATCATAGTATCTTAATCTTGTTGTATTAGTATCTTATAATAGGGTTCAGTCTTCTTTGCCGTACTAGGTCTACGTATTACCCTGCATTATTTCGCAAGCCGTCGCAGGGGTGTGTGGCAGGCAAAGCTTTCATGGAAAGACATTAATGCGGGAACAGTGTCAATTAATATATAATTAACATGCCTAAAATTTAACTACAAAATATATCCAATGCCCTTCTTGACTAACCCTGTGACCATGTTTATATTGATCTCTAATAGTACGAGGGAAAAATGACATTTTATATCTATCCGTTTTACAGTCTATCTCCCTGACCGTCGTTAGGAACTGCTATACTCGTATTAATTTAACTTCATTGGGGGAAGAAAACAATTCATTTACTCCCCTAACCTCTTCCATCATGAGCAACTTTTAATATAATCTTTGATTTTGGAATGTAAAAATCGCTTATAATAAAACGTTGACATTATCATACGCTAATTTTTTTTCTAAAATCCAAACCCAAAAAATGACAGCGCCTCTCATGGTCCGGTGCGTCCTATGGACCGGAAAATAAGGTATTCTTTTTATAAATCCTAACATTTTATTGACACTCACGCTAATTTCGCGAATATGCTTCCCCGTCGAAAGGTCTTTAGTTGTCTTAACATCCAAATATTTGATCGAGTCTACGATTGTTATAACGGATTCTTTTATGTAGTAAGCGATTTTGGCTGAACTAATCTCCTCCCAATAGTTCATCGCAACACATTTTTTCTAATTTGGTTCGAATTGCCACATCTCAGACCACTTTTGAATTGCAATTAGGTTTGACAATGATTCGCCATCTTCCTGGCTGAACATACACCTGTATACTACTGTTCCCTCAGCAAAGAGGTGAGTTTTACTGGTGACCGCAGTACATATTAAATTTATATACAAAAGAAATAATAACGGACCGATAAGGCGTCCTTGGAGGACACCAGATGAGACTCCTACTGTGTCTGATGACATGCCGTCTACGAGACTGTTTGCTCACTGTCCGTTAAAAATTGGTTAATCCAGCGTATAACGTTCTATCTATCCCATAGATTTCCAGTTTTAGGATTTTTATGAGGAACCTTGTCGGATGCCTTTTTTGGAATCTAGAAATATGGCACCGATTTGTACGTTTTTTCTCCCTAAACTAGAATATCCCGTGCGAAAAGTGCCAGTTGGGTTTCACATGACGACATCCGTGTTCCTTATTGACGATTAAACGCTGAGAATCGAGATGCCCCATGATTGAACATGCACGTATACGTTTTAAGGTATTGCACGAGATGGAGATGAGAGAAATAGATCGGTGGTCACTGGGGTCCTCTATCGCCTTTTTAAATAGCCGTGCGGGAAATAAACAAATGCCGTGGGATATGAGCATCAAAATAGCATTCGAGGCTGTATTTGGGTCTGTCTATAATACAAGAAAAAATAAAAATTAATCTGACTATAATAGCTTTAAAGGGGAAGCTTTTCGTGAAAAAAATCCACCCTTCCCTTATTTGTTGCTAAAATATGCTTACGGGAGATTGTTTTCAATTCCGAGCGATTCGATCGAATTCTTGGGTTGCATATTTGTTCGGAAGCGGTATTGACCACTAAACATCAATCATCATCCTTATCAATCGCTTCGTGATCCAGGTGGGACGGAGCAGAGCAAAACTCCCTCCTGGGAGGGGGGGGGGGGGGGGGGGGCACGCCATGTCCCCTCGGAATCTTTAAAACGAGCAGTTATTTAGGAAA
>WURS02460933.1:0-13590 GCA_011762765.2 Rhinocypha anisoptera | reverse complement strand
ATAATAATAATAATAAAACATTGATTTATTACAAAATTGAAAAGAACATTTTGAACATTCGATATAATATATATTAAATATATTCAAACACACGGTTTATATATTTGAAAGTGTCTTTTTCTTTTATTATTATTATTATTATGTAACACAAAGAAAGAAAATGCACAAAACCTATTCAGAACAGCTGATTGTTTTATAATGCAATATTCACTCGTAAGATGGCGCTCAAAATTTTGAAAAAGAAAAAACGCAGGTTTTTGGTGTAAAATTTGCAAATAGGAAAAATGATACATTTTTTTCAAGAATAAAAAATATTTTTTTATTTAACAAAATGTAACTTTTACAATGTAGCAATAAATCCAAAAAACGTTTGACATTTCTCTTCATTTGCTTCCGTTCTTCTTCTTCTTCATTTAGTTTTGAAAACAGCACTTAGCAACAGCAATTAAAATTGAGAGAATTGAATTGATGCTAATAATCTGTTAAAAATAAATAAACAGTTAAAACTTTTATTTTAATGTAAATAGATGAATTTGCTTACCTTATTATTATTATTATTATAATAGTTGAAGGTTTCATAGTGACTAAGCCAAATATTCGATTGTATATTAGTTAGTTTGTTAATAAAAGTTTCCAGATTGATAGTTTTGATTCTCCAACGTGGAAAAGTTTCCGTTCCATTGACTATGGATTATACCACCAATTGGTTGAGCTATTTGATTTCCTAATGAAGAAGAGATTTGCATTGTAGATTCATTATTGGATTGAATTTCTGCTGCTGAAACTGAAGCTGAAGTTGAAGTTGAACAACTTTGCAGTAGCATTAGAGATGTACCAATTAGTTGAGTTGTCTGCAAATCTATTGTCTTTCCTCCAACATTAGATCCAATGGGATTTTCCAATGGTGCAAAACTTGGCTGGTTTGAATAGTAGTTTTGAAAGGTCGATTGAAAGTTATGCAAATGATGATGATGATTTAATTCACTTGAAGGTTCAATTCTTGGTATAGGTTGTAATGATGAAATTGAAGGTTCTAGTTGAAATGACTGTTGATACTGATTATGATTATTAGCTATCAAAATGTTGGATTCTAATTGACTATTTGATACAATTGGTTCAGTTGCAAGTGGATTTGTAGCAGTTTGGACGAATTGAATTGACGAATCTTCAATACTTTGATTGTTGGATTGCTCGGTATTGTTTGCTACATTTTTCATCATATGTATCAATTTTGCATTTGATTTACCAATGCTTCGATTAGATCTCTTTTCAGCAGTAATCCGTTTAGCTTTGCTCTGATTTTTTACTTTTACACCGTTAATTATCTTCTTTTGGCTATTTGGAAAATTCTGTTGCTCTAATTGATTGACCAATTCATAGAAAACGGGCGATTTATCCAAAGTTTGATTTGTGGTAATAAATGTAACCAAATCCAAAATGTCCCATTCATCTTCTTCGGTGTTGTTGTCGAAAAATGTTTCCAATTGATTTTCTCTTAATGCAATTGCTTTGGCTAATTCAATTATTTCCTTGTCAATCAATGATTCGTCGGATTGATCCAAATCCGGTAAGCTGTTTTTAAATTCGCCATTTTTCGCTACATTCCGAACATGAATTTGCCACATCTTTTTGTGCGAAAATCCTTGTCCGCACTGTTCACAAACATAGTTAGTGGATTTTGGTTGGCATAGGATTTCGCCATGAGTTTCGCGCATGTGCAGTCGATACGCACACCGAGTGATGAATTCTTTCTTTTCGTTTTCCTTACATTTCACACATTCGTTTTTTGATTTTCCATTTACAAACCGGGAAGGTATGGCTAAACCATTTTTCAATGTTTCACCATTTTTCCTAAGACTTTCAACGTGTTTCCAGTGATTTGCACGGTATCTAAAGCCTTGTCCACACAGATCACAAATGTATTTGTCATATTTGTTTGGCGGTAGAACTTCTTGATGAACGTCTCTCATATGCATTCGATGTGTGCAAAGAGTGGAAAAATGTTCCAAACAAATCATACATTTCTTATGGGAACTTTTTAGTAGTAGATGTTTTGAATCCGAATTCAATTCGCCTTGTTTCGCAACATAATTAACATGGCTCTTCCAGGATCGTTTTTCCGCAAATCCCTGTTCACACTGGTCACACACGTAAGTGTTGTGTTTGGAAGGGGGGAATCTCTCCCCGTGACTATCGCGCATGTGCACTCGTAATGCACATTTGGTAAGAAATTCTTCGGGACAGATTTTACATCTTACACAAGGCTTTTCGATTATTACGAATGGTACCGTTGTTGTTGAGTCTTCTTTATTATTATTGTTATTATTATTATTTTTTGCTGCCGAATTTTCACAATGTCGCCTCCAGTGGCTGACTTGGAAGAAACCCTGGCCGCACTTGTCACAAAAGTATTTGTCGTTTTGGGCTTTTGTGGGCAGGACTTCTCCGTGAGTGTCACGCAAATGGACTCGATAGGCACAGATGGTGAAAAATTCCTCCGAACATTTTGGGCAACTCTTTCTCCAGGATGTTTTAGCTTTAGCTTTTACACTTTGACTAGCTTTTCCATTCGTATCGCAGCCATTTGTCTTCTGATTCGACAACTTTGTTGTTGAATTAGAATTTGTTTTCGAATTACTTGATTTAGAAGGGATCATAGATCCACCTTTGCTTTGATTATTTTCCTCTGTGTTCGGATTGGCCAATTCGGAAAAAATTGCCGAATCGTCAAACTTTTGATCAGTGGTAATAAATGTGACTAGATCAGTTATGTCACATTCATTATCTGCGATATTATTATTATTATTGCAAATTGTTTCCACTTTTGAATTTGATGGATCACTAGGAATTTTATTCAAATTTGGAGATTGAAGATCGCCATCTTCAATTTGGTTGTTAAAACCAAATTTTTCCATTAAACTCGGTTTCAACTCTCCACGTTTTGCAACACTTTCAACATGGGCTTTTAAAAGTTTCTTAACAGTAAATCCCTTGCCACACTGTTCACAAATGTAGTTTACTCGGTTTTTGATAAGATTCGGAAAATGTTTCCCATGCGTATCACGCATATGTTCTAAATACCCACACTGGGTAGTGAATTCCTTGAGACAAATTGTACACTTCGAACCGGCTCGTTTCTTCTTGATCAACGAAACTGTTATTCGGTTTGCCAATTTGAAATCTTTCTCCGCATGTTCTAGATGTCGTTTTAGATGAACTTTTTGCTTGAATCCATAGCCACAACGGTCACAGCGGAATTTGTCGAATTTGGGCCGAGGTTGGACCTCGCCGTGAGTGTCACGCAAATGAATTTGATAGGCACAGAAAGTGAAAAATCTTTCCGAACAGTGAACACACTTTGAAACCACAGTTCTTTTCTTTGGTTCCTTTGAATCATCCGTCGTCTTCAATTTGGCCTTATTTTTCGCAACTCGATTCATGTGAATTCTCCAAATATTCTCATCCTTAAATCCTTCGCCACACTTGTCACAGATGTAGATTTGATATTTTGGCGCGGGAAACACTTTCCCGTGACAATCACGCATGTGCATTCGAAACTCACATCGACTAGAAAATAGTTCTTCGCAATCATCCTCACATTCGTTACATTTGAAACAAGGTAACTTTTCTTTCTTGCTACCAATTCCGGCTGCATTTTCAATGTGTGACTTCAGGCTCGATTTGCAATTGAATCCATATCCACACCAATCACAGATAAATTTATTGTATTTGGACTTCGGTGGAATCTCTCCATGAATGTCAAGCCGATGAACTCGATAAGCGCAGAGATTGACAAAATTCTCCAAACAATCCTCGCATCGAGTTTTTCTCGACTCCTCGCTTTGACTAGTGTTGCTGAAATTCGAATTCATTGAACCATTTTTCAATTTACGAAATTTTATCGCACTTTTGCAATGGCTTTTCAAAGCACTACTTTTAAGAAATCCCTGATCGCACTGATCACAAACAAAATTGTGGTGTTTTGATCTTGGCAAAACTTGCCGGTGAAAGTCACGCAAATGCACCCGGTAGAGACATATGCTGTGAAAATCCTTCAAACAATTTGGACATTTTCTACTCCAAGTTGCTTTGGATTTAGTCCTAGATTGACTGGACGTCAAATATTCAAATCTAAGAGCAGCTTCTTTTCTTCTTTGCTCGATAACTTCCTCCGATTCCGTCGTATTGGCTTTACTTGGAATAGGTTGCAAGTCTTCATTGACATAAATAGGATCTGCATTGAACTTGGTGGAAGTAGATTCAGCATTGTTTGAGTTAGATGGTTCTGAAGCAAAGATAGATTCAGCATTGTTTAAGCTAGATGGTTTTGAAGCAAAGGTAGATTCAGCATTGTTTAAGTTAGATGGTTTTGAAGCAAGGATGGATTCAGCATTGTTTAAGTTAGATGGTTTTGAAGCAAAGGTAGATTCAGCCTTGTTTAAGTTAGATGGCTTTGAAGCAAAGATAGATTCAGCATTGTTTAAGTTAGATGGTTTTGAAGCAAAAGTAGATTCAGCATTGCTTAAGTTAGATGGTTCTGAAGCAAAGATAGACTCGACACTTTTCACATTAGTTAGTTCTGCAATAATAATAGTATCATCATCATCGCTTTGATTGGATTGAACTTCTTCTATTGTTGTGGTTAAACAATTTGTCTGTTGTGGCAAATTAATTGCTTCATTTCCAAAATAGGCTCCCATTTGGTTATCTGAAGTTGATGGGAAACTTGCAATCCTAGATTCAATAGGTTGACTTGAATAGTAAGTATTTTGAAAGGTCGTCAAATGATTTGATTCATTTGAAGGTTCAATTGTTGGTATAATTGGTAATGATTGATTGATTTGGTTGTTTTGAGTAAATGAAATTGAAATAGGTTCTAGTTGAAGTGTTGAATATTGATAATTTGGAATCAAAATGTTGGATTTGGATTGACTATTTGCTTTAAAACAAGATTTCTCTGCTAACAGTTTTGTTAATTGCGAGTTTTCTTGTACAGATTTCTCTTGTTCGTTTGCTTGGGATCTGTTTTCATTAACATGATGGTCTAAATCTGCCTTCAGATCAAAGTCTTGACCACACTGTTCACATATGTAGTTACTCTTGTTTTGGGATTCGGAAAAAATCTCTTTTCCATGCGTATCACGCATATGAATTCGACGAGTACACCAGCTAAAATGGGACTCCAAACAAAGTCCACATTTGTTATTGAGCCAAAATTTTGAACTTAACCAAGGTTCCGAATCTTTCTTCTTCTTATTCTTCAATTTTCGACGTTTAGGATTTACAGGAATTATGGTTGTAGTAAGAGGCATATCCTTAAATGGATCTTCAGATTCATCGCTGTCGGAATTGGTTGATTCACAAGATAGGATTGATTCATCATCGCTGCTTGATGAATTAGATAAGTCGGGAGCAAAGATAGAGACTTCTGTGTTTGAATCACTAAATTCGGCTGAATCAATGATTGTGTCATCATCGCTTGCATTTGATAATTTTGAAGCAAAGATAGATTCGCCATTAGTTGGATTTAGTGATTCTAAAGCAAAAATAGTAGATTTTTCATTACTTAGATCAGATAATTTTGAAACAAAGATAGACTTACCAGTGCTTGAATTAGGTAATTCTGAATTGATAATATTGCTTGAATTAGTTAATTCCGAAATAATAAAAGAATTGCCATTGTTTGGATTTGATAATTCTGAAGCAAAAATAGATTTACCATTGATTAGATAAGATAATTTTGAAGCAAGGATAGACTCACCAGTGATTAAATTAGGTAATTCCGAAGTAATCATAGATTTGCCATTGATTGGATTAGGTAATTCCAAATCGATATTATTGTTTGGATTAGTTAATTCTGAAGTAATAAAAGATTTGCCAATGCTTGAATTTGGTAATTCTAAATTGATAATATTGCTTGGATTGTTTAATTCCGAAGTCATAAAAGATTTGCCATTGTTTGAATTAGGTAATTCTGAATCAATAATATTGCTTGGATTGTTTAATTCCGTAGTCATAAAAGATTTGAAATTGTTTGAATTAGGTAATTCTGAATCAATAAAATTGCTTGGATTAGTTAATTCCGAAGTAATGAAAGATTTGCCAGTGATTGAATTTGGTAATTCCGAATTGATAATATTGCTTGGATTAGTTAATTCTGAAGGAATAATAGATTTAGTATTGCTTGAATTAGTTAATTCTGAAGGAATAATTGATTTATCATTTCTTGGAATAGTTAATTCTAAAGTGAGGGTTGATTTAAAATTGTTTGAATTAGTTAATTCTGAATCGATAATATTTCTTGAATTAGGTAATTCTGAAGGAATAATAGAATCGCCATTGATTAGATTAGATAATTTTGAAGGAATAAGAGAATCGCCATTGATTAGATTAGGTAATTCTGAAGGAATAATAGAATCACCATTGACTGGATTAGATAATTTTGAAGGAATAAAAGATTCGCCATTTCTTGGAACAGTTAATTCTAAAGTAAGGGTTGATTGAAAATTCCTTGAATTAGTTAATTCTGACGTAAAGATAGATTTTCCATTGTTTAGATTAGATATATCTGAAGGAATAATAGATTTTCCATTGCAGGAATTAGTTAATTCTGAATAAACAAAAGCTTCTCCATTGCTTGGATAAGTTAATTCTGAAGAAATTATAGATTTACCATTGCAGGGATTAGTTAATTTTGAAGCAATAATAGATTTGCCAGTGTTTGAATTAGGTAATTCCGAATCAATAAAATTGCTTGGATTAGTTAATTCTGAATTGATAAAAGATTCATCATTTCTTGGAACAGTTAATTCAAAAGTCAGGGTTGATTTAACATTGCTTGAATTGTTTAATTCTGAAGTAATAATAGATTTGCCATTGATTGAATTGTTTAATTCTTCTGAAGCACAAATTAGTTCATCTTTGTTGGATTCGAAACCATTCGAAAATGCTCTGGGAGTTTGATTGGCCAATTCCGAGAAAACATTAGATTCACTAATAGTTTGATTTGTGGTAATAAATGTGACTAGATCCGAAATGTCCAATTCATCATCTTCATCTTCAATATTATCATTATCATCATTATCACTGAAAATTTTTGCAATTTCTTTCGGAATTATTATCGAATTTGTTAAATCTGGAGTGACTTCATTTTGAAGTTCGGAAGGATTTTGAGATTGATTATTATTATTATTATCATTAATTTTCACTGTTTCAAAGGATCTATCAATTTTCTGACGTTTTGCAACTGAATCACTTTCTTCTCTGCATCGTTTGGACTGATTTTCAAGTTTCGTTTCATTCTCATTGATACATTGATTTTGATTGATCTCGATTGTTGTTGATGGATTAATTTTCGAATTTGTTTCTTTAACGGAATTTTTACTTTGATTAGCTTTTGAAGATATTTCAATTCCAGATTTACTTGAATCCTTCTTCTTCTTCTTCCATTCGCCCATTTTTTGCACATTTTCAACATGAAATTTGAACGATGATTCCAGATCAAACTCTTTATCACACTGTTCACACCGGTATCTAACGGTTCGGGATTTGTGAAATCGTTTCTTGTGTTTATCCCGCATATGCATTCGATATGCGCATAAAGTCATAAATTTTTCTTCATTATTATCATTTGAACAAATTTTACATTTTCTAATTGAGAATGGTGCCAATGGGGAATCGTTGTTTTGTGATTTTTTGCTATTACTACTATTATTATTATTATTTACGATACTTGCTGCCACATGTCGTACGAGATACGCTTTGATTGCAAAACCTTGACCACACTGTTCACATTTATAGTTAGGTTCGCTTGATTCTTGTGGCAATTTTTCCCTATGACTTTTGCGCATGTGCAGATGGTACTCACAATGGGTTAGAAATTGTTGCAAACAATGCGGACATTTCTTTTTTCTTCTTTTGGACTTGGAAGATTCATCAATTTTTTCAGAAGTTTTCTTAGTTTCAAGAACAATCTCGGAATCAACTTTATTTGTGTTGAAATTGATTGTTTCACTTGGATTTGGTTGCAAATTATTGGCTTTAATAATAAAACAATTTTTACTGAAATTGTTTTTCATTTTATCATTATTATTAATATTACTTGTCGTCATATTCTTAACATGACTCGTCTTGGAAGATTCATCAATTTTTCCAGTGTTTTGCTTAGTTCCGTGATTTTCAAGAACAATCTCGACATTTTTGCTCTGCTTCACTTCTTCTAAATATATATTTGTGTTGAAATTAATTGTTTCATCACTTGAATTCGATTGCAAATTATTGATCTTATTAACTTTGTTTTTCACTTTATTATTATCATTATCATTACTTGTCGTCATATTCTTAACATGACTCGTCTTGGAAGATTCATCAATTTTTCCCGTGTTTTGCTTAGTTTGATTTTCAAGAACAATCTCCGCATTTTTGCTCTGCTTCGCTTCTAAATATATATTTGGGTTGAAATTAATTGTTTCATTTGGATTTGGTTGCAAATTATCATTATCATTATTATCATTACTTGTTTCAGTATTCAAATGTCTCGCTAGATTTTTCTTCAATGCAAACCCTTTGCCACACTTTGTACAGACATGCTTGTTGCTTTTGGATGGGGGAAAAACTTTTCCATGCACCTCACGCATATGCGCTCGCAACTCGCATTGAGTTGGAAATATTCTCCTCTCCAAACACGTCCAACATTTCCACCATCCGGCCTTCTTCTTCTTCTTTTTTCGCATCAGCAACATCAAAGAGTCGGGATTTTTCAATTGGCCCAATTTGGCCACTGTTTCGGTGTGTGCCCTCCAGTGGCCCAGTTGAAGAAAACCCTGGCCACACTGAGCACACTGGTATTTGTGATGTTTCTCGGCTTGAGCTCGAACCTCGTCGTGAATGTCGCGTAGATGCGTTCGAAGGAGGCAAATGCTGAAAAAATCCGTTGAACAATGCGGACATTGCGTTTTCACATTTGTTCGGCGCTTCTTCTTGATTTCATTTTGGCTTAATAATAAAGATGAATCACTGGCAATCGCAGTTTTATTCCAATTGAATAACTCTTCTAAATCATTAGAATTATTAGAATTTGCCTTGGTAGAAGATTTTGGACATTTCAACGTTTCATTTGGATGTTTTGGAACTTTGTCACACTCTTCTTCTTCTTCTTCCTCTTCTGTAGTATTGTGATTTTCAAATGTTCTTTCTTTCTTTCGATTGGGCAACTCTTCTAAATTTGAATTAGAATTTAGCTTGGTAGAAGATTTCGAACATTTCAACTTTAGCCGTTTTGAAACTTTGTCACACTCTTCTTCCTCTTCTTCTTCTTCTTCTTCTGTAGTTTTGTAATGATTTTCAAAACTCAATGTTCTTTCTTTCTTTCGATTGGGCAACTCTTCTAAATTAGAATTAGAATTTAGCTTGGTAGAAGATTTTGCACTTTTCGACTTTGACCGTTTTGAAACTTTGTCATCATCATCATCTTCTTCCTCTTCTTCTGTAGTTTTGTAATGATTTTCAAAACCCAAAATGGCAGCATCATTGGCAGTGACATTAATATCACTCAAATCACAATTGAATAGTTGAATAATTGACTCGTTTTCAAACTCGCTTTCACAATTTTCCACAATCACCGCATCAATTGGTTCACTGATTTTCACAATCAAATCTTCTCTCTCATCACCGTTTTCACCGAACTGTGCTAGTAATTCGAGTAGCTTTTCATTCAATTGTTCGGTGGAAACTCTTTGATTCGACAAAACTTGATACGATTCATTTGATCTCTCTTGTTGTTCATGTTCATTCATGTTTTTGATTGTCGACATCTGTAATAAAAAATAATAAAAATGGTAGCCGTTTTAAATTGGTGTATAAAAATTTTATTTATTATTATTACAAACATATATGCTTTATGACTCATTACTAATTAAACCTTAATTAACACTGTTGAAAATACACTGTCATATTGAGCACATTTTATTTCTGGTTATAACTCGTCACAAGTCAAAATTCAAAACTCTATATCTTATATATGTACTCTTTAACTTTTTTTACAACCAAAAGTTTAATTTTAGTTTGTTTTATCTAATCTAAATTTTTCTCCACTTACGGCTCATTGATAACACTAATTGGAATATATATAGGGTAGAATTGGCATATAGGTAGTAGTTCAAAGGCACTTTTCAGTAATTGATTATGGCGAATTTTAATGGGGTTTTTTTTCGCACTATGTCGACTGATTTTGCTTGATCCTTTCGAAAGTTTGGAAAAACAAAGCAAACATGATTTTGTGTGTGTGGATTTAGAGAACTTTGGATGAAGATTTTTCAATGGAATTCTTGTCACACGCCTTTCACAGCAGCAGCAGCTGTAATTTGTTGTTATCACTAATGTTATGTAAATCCGATAGATGGCGCTGATTCTGATTTAACACAATATACTGTTAACCTTAACTGTATACTTTTACTTTTATTATATATGATGAAGTTCAAATGGTAAAAATAAAATTCTTTTACTTAATCTAAAATTTAATTTGGATTTTTTTATTTTTATAAATAAAATAGAGTTTAAACTCTAAAGAAGTTTAAAGGTTTTAAACAAAGGCAGATTTTAGAAAGCTATGTCAAATTGGACGTAACACATTTCAGTGCTTTTGTGCTCCTCCCAGCCTGTCACCCGTGGTCACACCAGTGGAATGAAGATGTCACTGCGCATGCGCAAATGATTGAGGATTACTATATATACAGTGTACATACATACACACATGTATGTCGCATTAATTGGCACTGCTCTTGGTTCCAAATGTTTCCTAGTGAAGATACCATCGATACCATTGAGTCGTTCTTCACCTATCATCGATTCTATTGAATTATTTTTATTTCCACGGGGGTAACTAGTATATTTTATTATTTTATATTATGATATAATATAATAACAATTGATATGCAAAAAAAAATAAAAGCATGTAAAATATGTACAATTTTTAAAAGTTAATTTAAAGTGGAAAAATTAAAACGGGCGCGATTTTGGGAATAATCCGAAAATCCGCTTAAATCATGTTACATTTCAAAAAAATCTAAAACAAGTATAAAGTTGATTAATTTAGGCAATTCTTCTTTGCTTCTTCTAATTGGATTAGGTTGCTTTGGTTATTATAACAATAAAAAAATATGCAAAAAAATAAAAATATATACAATTTTTTAAAGTTAAATATAAAATTAATCTAACTGGCTAAAAAAAATTCAAACTGGCGCGATTTTGAGATTATAATCCGACGAAAATCAGCTTAAATTGAGAGTTGAGGTTTGTTTATTTGTGTGTGTTATTCACCGGTTATTTCGAAGCTTTGCTTTTGTATTTATCATATATATTTGTTGTTGAATGAAATTTATGATATTCTCGATAAATTCCTTGATTTGATTGAAAATTTGTGTCTGTCTTGTGCAATTGAGTATATGAGAAGCTTGTTTGAGTATTTGCTTGACTGCTTGTTATCGAATTTGAACTTGTTGTCGTTATTATTGCATTGGTTTCTGGCTTCGGTTCATTGTGTTCCTCAATCTTATGAGTTAGAAGTTGTGAATCGGTGCAAAAAGTTCGCATACAATAGCTACAATAAACGGGTTCTTTTAATTCCTCCTTTTTCTTTACTGGTGGCAATTTGACTGTTTTGATTTGATGATGAACATTTTCCAATTGTTTAGAATGTAATTGTGATGATGATGAAGCTTTCAGTTCTGCAGCAGCTTTCTTTTGGGATAGATCATTCCAGGATAATTGATTTGTATTTTGATTGGTAGCTTCTTTTACACTCTGATTGGGTAATTTCAAGTTTGGTGTTAGTTTCAGAGAACTTATGACCGATTTTTGGTATAATTCTACCGAAGACTTATTACGTTCATTTAAACCAAAAATACTTTTGTCTTGCTTGTTACTCTGATTGGATAAACACGTTTTAGTTGTCAACAATCTTGACTGACTTTCATTATACTTCTTGACAGTGTTGTTATTATTATTATTATTATTGTAATAAAAAGATGAATTAGTCAAACTTGCTTTAATGGGCTGTGACTTTACAACATTGTCTTTACAATCATTTGGAATTTGATTCATCAGATCTATAGCAGAAAGGCTAGAAGTAGCATTGCTTTGCGAGGAAATGTTTCTACCATAAATGTCAACATTAGTGTTCTTCTTCTGATTCGATAAATCAAAATCATTCATTGATTTGACCAACGAAGTAGCAATTGTTGTTTGTTGTTTTGAAAAATTGCTACATTCTGCTGAGTTTTGAGAGGTCGACTGAATGCCAGCAATGATTTGCTTGGAAGTTGGTTCAACATTAACACGTTTCTCAATCTGACTCGGTAACTTCAAATCTGGCACAGTTTTGGCTAAAGAAGTAGCAGTTTTCTCTTGTTTTTCCGAACTGCTACATTCTACTGTGTTTCGAAAGGTCGAATGATTACTAACAATGTTAGCAGATTCTTTGATTTTCTTGGAAGTTTGATCGAAATTAACGCGTTTCACAATCTGATTAGACAACTTTTCCTTAGCAATATTATTAACATGTTTAACTTGTTCAATTTGATTGGGCAACTCCCAACCAGACACTGTTTTTTCGATTAAAGATTTGTCAATTTTGTTGGATTTCACGGGATTTCGTTTTAACTCATTATTATTATTATTATTATTGTCATTCCGCTCTTTCGTGACATTAGAAGGATTTTCTTCTTCTTCAACTGAATTTATCGATGGAACCACGTTTAATGACTCAACTAATGACTCGAGTCCACTTTGATTCAGATTCGAATCAGTAGCTTGCAAAAGCATTGAATCAATCGGTTCACTGATTCTCACAATCAAATCTTCATTGTTGTTTTCATATTGTGAAAGCCATTCATTCAATGTTTCAATTAGTTGCTCTATGGGAACTCTCTGGGTGAGTAAAACTTGTGATCTTTGGTTTGGATTGGCACGAATATTGTTGTTAATTGTATCCATCTGTAAATACACAACAACAAAAAAGGGATAACAGTTAATCTTAAATTGAGATTATTGACTAACCCTTATTTTAAAATAAAAAAGTGACAATAACAAAACAAAACTACCATTCTATTTTCAATGACATTTGCATCCCAAAATGTTTTTTTTGGAAATATATACTTACGATAATTAAGATTATTTTGAATATATTAACAGTGAGTATGAATGAATGTAAAAATGTTTTAAATAAATGATGAGTAGAAAGACACTTTTTCACATTAATGTCAATAGAAATTGTTTGATAGATTTTTATGTCATTTTTGTTGTTTTTGTTGTTGTTGTTGTTGTCAAAGAGTGTGCGATGAGAGTTGAGGAAGACAAAGAAAATTTTTGGGCTTTTTAATTGGATAGGAAAAAAAATGCATGCGCAGTGTGCATGCATTCTCTCTCTCTCACTCTCTCTCTCTCTCTCTCTCTCTCTCTCACTCACTCTCACTCTCACTCTCTCTCTCTCTCTCTCTCTCTCACTCTCTCTCTCTCTCTCTCTCACGACAGGCACTCCATGTGATTTCCGAGCAGAGAGAGTGGGAGAAGATTAGCCCGATAGAGGCTCGCGTG
>WURS02460923.1:0-13592 GCA_011762765.2 Rhinocypha anisoptera | reverse complement strand
GAGTAAAAAATTAATATTATTCATTTCTCTGAGCAATACTCACTGTAGTAAACTGAGGAGAGTACCATTTTTTAGATATAGTTACTCCGCCGTTCAGGTAGTCATAGCTGAAAAGATGAGGGCAAAAAATCCGCCTTCTCTCACGCTGAGAGTCATTTTTACTTTTTTGCAAACATTTGCAGTAGTAAAGTATCCTTCTCTTTTTCTTTTTTAACTCACTCTAGTAGTCTGAGGAGAGTACCATTTTTTGAACATGTATACTATGCTCATTGAGTGATTTTTGTTCGAAAAATAAAAGAAAAGGTTCCGCCTTCTATTACACATTGAGCATAGTAAAATTTTCTAGTAGTTATTTTGCTGCAAAAAATTTTCATTTTCCAATTATTTGCTTACTACAATTAGTAGTTGACTGAGGAGAGTACCAGTTTTTGCAAAATGATAGTGCGCTCTTACATGCTAATCCTCCGTGAAAAAGGTCACATCAAAAACTGAAACAAAAAGAGAGGTGATATATCCTTCAGGATAATTGTTTTCTCCCGCTGTAAAAAAACACGTTTTTTAGCATTTTTCTCTGCACCATCAACAGAAAAAATCAAAAACTACCACCAAATCATGAAGAGAGAGCATCCACACTCAGCGCACCAAACCTCACTTTTTTATCTCAAAACTTGAGAAAGAAAAAAACAAAACGGATACAGAATGACTGACTGACACGCTACGAAATAAATATAAATAGATTATTACATTCAATAGCAAAACTCCTGCATATTAGGTTAAAATATATTTCTTTCGCATTTTAAAAAATAATTTCTTTTCGACATTGATTTTATTCCATTATAATACAACGTTACAATAGGACTGTATTTAGAGAGGCACAATGTTACACACTGACATGTTTTGAATCCATATAGCCGAAAGCGTGTGTCATATTTTCAAGGTATTGCATATTGGAAAACTATTCTCTGTGCCCCTTTGTGCACGTGCTTCAGTCGGCGCTCTAGAAAATATTCGAGAGGAATACACCCATAATTAGTCGTTGATATTAGTATTATATTTTTGCGTATCCTTTATGACTGATACTACCCAATTAAAATGCTCCCCTTTTTAAAAATACTTTGCTCATTACTATCTGCAGAACATTATAATTGAATTTCATGTACATAACATTCCACCTTTGGCTATGTAAGGCCGCATAAGCAACGATTCTTTCAGTCAGGCGCGTGGAAATTCTGGTAGAAGGAAGTCCCTAGCTGTTTCAAAATCGTTTTCAAAAGAAAAAACTACGGTAGGAGCTAATCTACCGATGATGTAGAGTCTCACCGTCAAATCCAAAAGCGGAGATTTCTCGGTAAACTCTTGATTCTGAAATCTAGTTTCAACAAAAACCAAGAAGAATCGCACCGGCTTTGTAGTTCAGAATTCAAGTCGCTCTTTTTCATACACTGTTTTAGGGAGTATTTTCTGTAAAGTTTAAGTTATATTACAATTATTATGGATAATTTTAAAGAACAAATTAAATGCAAAATAAATATTTAGTTTTCACCGCATTGCGTTTTAAATAGAGTAATTACTAATGAGACTTTCCACTATTTAATAATAAACGAATGCACCGGCATTTAGAAACCACATAGAGTTTTAGTTGAAATATTTATTCGTTCATCGTATTTATTTAAGTATTGAATATTTATATTTGAAGTTTATTTAAACCAATGCGATACTTAACAAATTTAAATTTTTTCCAAGAGCATTGCTTTCGTCAAGCTACTTGCAGTAGTATCTAGGAAACATTTTGAATTTTCATGCAAGTGCCGCAAAAAACCACCTGTATTGCCATTCGTAACTCATTCGGAGAAATTATTTTAAAATCCTTATCATACACCTTAGTGAGATACGACGAAGTTACAACAAAAACGCATTATATTGGACGTCAGTTGGCGTGCGATGTCCTATATTCGCTACTCTGTTCGTGGATCCCCTCCTTTTACTAAATATGCCTTTAGATGATTCAGTTTTTCTTCTGATATTCATAATTGTTGATTTATTCATGAATTGAGGTTATTATGCGATCAATAGTGGTTTAAAATCCATATCTTTCTATCCGTTTCTCCATTCAACTTTCTCTATTATTGCCGTTGGCTTGAGCTTTGAAAACGAAAGGAAAAAAAATATTTTTCGCAAACACGAACAACCAATTGAAAAATTAAAACCAAGGGAAAAAATCCAACGAAGTGTTTTGTCATGGAATTTAATTATATATGCCAACTTTCCAACTGACAAGATGTTATATTAGCCGTCATGTTCCTTAATCTTCTAGGTATATTGATATTCTACGAGACAAATAACAAGGACGTTGTTGGATATTAATTCAACTAGGGAAGAAGCCAAGAAGTGACTCAAAGGGGACTACAAGTCTCAGAAGGCGAAAGTATAATAATTTAAATCCTGACTCACCGTCGGGGAAAGAAGTGGTAACACTAATAAGTCAAGCCTGACCCGTGAAGTATTTTGAGTCAACGTATGCTAGGGAGAGATTTTGCCAGAGAGATATGACTGCTTCCATTGCTTAGTGTATTTTTGAGAACGGTTGACTTATTTGTTTTCCTTATGGAGAGAATGAATTCTTCGAAAGAAGTCGCCTAATTACATTATGGAGTATTTATAATTCAGATACAAGAGTAAGAAATTTTAAGTTTGTTGATTCTTCACGTAAAATACTAACTATATTCATAATGAAAAGAAATATCCAAATTTCTACAGAATAAAAGATTTATAATGACCCGAGTATCAGTAATAATACACCATCATCAGATATACACGTGTGAATCTGTGACACTTGTATATCTGATATATGCGCTTATCTTGATGATGGTGTAGTATTACCGAAACTTGGGTCATAATAAATCTTTTATTCTGTGTAAATTTGGCTGATTGTTTCATTGTGAATATTTCAAAATTCCACAATATCACGCCTGATTCTTCATTACGTATTCATTAAATACTAACGAATCGCTATAGAATCAGAAAAAATATTTTTTAAATCGAATTAAAAAAAATAAAATTCAATATACAACCAAGCAAGAAAGAAGGTATTTGACTTTAATGCAGCTCCATTAAACAACGACCAAACGAAAGATGTTGTCAACAAAACTGACGGCATTTTCAACTATTAATTGTGTAACAATAACTATAAACTCTGTCTCTATTGATGGTAAAGTAACTGAGCTTAACTCGCGTTCGCTGACAAGAAAATTCAGTCGGAACGAAACGTAAATTGCGCACGACAGCATGAAAATATCACAGAGGTTTCAGAGAATTTGAACTACGAGGATTAACTGCATCCTAAATTGCCCAGCGCGAGTCTGTGGTAGAATGCGAGCAGAGTGCAAGGCGAAAGAAAAACTCGACTAAGCACGTAATTAAGTTGGATGAGAGTAATCTCTCCTTCCCTCTCTCTCTCCAGGAGGAGGAGTTGTCGGTGAGTTTCGCCCCGGCGGAGCTAGGAGATTCCTCCGCCGACAGATTTCGTCGCAACTTCCAAAGCATTGAATGATTGATAAAAATTCCCGTCTCCGCTAATCTCCGTCAAAAGGATAAGTGGCCGCCATTAAATTAAAACGTGCCTCACCCGGGCGCGTCCTCCTCCCCAACTCTCCTCCAGCCCTCTATGCTCCCCTCACCCCCCCCCCCCCCCCTCACCCCGGACACATCATCCTATTCCTCGTCCGCCTGCCTCTCTTCCCTTCTTATTTCCATCCCTAATGAATCTGGCTCCTGATCATTTTCCCCATCCTCTCCAATCTTACACTCCCTCGCCACCTCGCAAACCTCCCACCTCCCTCCTTCCACCCCGCCAGCCTCTAATGAATCACTCCAAGATTCCCCAACCACCTCTCCCTACTTC
Organism: Rhinocypha anisoptera; assembly: GCA_011762765.2. NCBI lineage: Eukaryota > Metazoa > Arthropoda > Insecta > Odonata > Chlorocyphidae > Rhinocypha > Rhinocypha anisoptera. The sequence goes on along the minus strand of WURS02460923.1, from coordinate 9,691 downwards.
CCCATTCCTTCCTTCCCCCCACGCGCACTTCTTCGCAACTACTTTCCCAGCTCCCTTTCCCACCGCCTTCCTTCCCTGGGACAAATCATTCATCACGATTGCCAACTGAAACTTATTTGTAGCTCGTGGGATGCCAACCGTCGGTGTTTGATCCTTAATTTCAGGGGCTATTAGCGTAGGTAGTCCCCCGGGCCGCGACAAGAATCCCCTCGGGACAAACACGCGTCCCAGCTGTCGTTCATCACGCGGTCGTCCACGGCAGAGCATGGGCATCTGCGACTTTAAATCGGTTCGCTCTCCGTGAATCCTCCGGTCGCTTTTCGATGCGTTTTATTGGATTTTTGGAACATTCTAGAAAAAGAGAGAGGTTTTCTTTCGTTAGTATTTTCGGGAACAAACTGTTTTTTTTATTATGGGGCTTAATTGCATAGCCAACGTTCGGTAACGGCAACAAAATGGATTTAACGTAGCCTATTTACCTATAATCATGTTTCTCATTACATAAGTCGACCATGGGCAGAATTAAGAGAACGGCCAGTCATCCACGTTGTTGAGTCATTAGTTTTGATTTCGTGATTTCAGTTTCTGGTGACCATTAACGTTAGTTTATTCCGCGCCACTTCTCTCAATTTTTATTCATAAAAATTAAGTGAGGGATACAGCGACAGAATTAATTTCAATGTAAATAATTTAAATTCATTCATACTTTTTATTTTCTCCCTGGTTGTTTTCTGTTTTTATTTAGATTGCGTATAAAATTTTAATCTTAATAGCCATTCTATTTTAATCTTTGATAAAAGGAATAATGATCATTTTACCAAAGACATTTTCTAGTCTTTTACCTCGTAAAGATCACAATAATTTTTAATCTAGCCTTATTCCGAGAAATAGTATCATAAGTATGTGAATAAGGTCCTCACGATGCCGCTGAAAAGGCTAACAGCCGGTGGTAAGGCAGTGTCAACAGCAGTTCTTTATCTGAGCTTAGTAACGGCCAAAGAAACAGGACTGCTGGCTGAAAATGAGGATCATCTGCAAGGTCGACGAATGCATTTCAAATAAAATTTAAAATATATAAAATGAAAATATTCACTAGCGAGAACAAGGAATATAGTACTGAGTAGATATTCCGGAAGATGCAAGGTTGTTATCGAAAGCAGAATCATAGAGCAAGTAATTAAGTGTGATTATTTAGGAATAAATTATTGATTAATGGTGAAAACACATCGGTAGAAGACCAGGTACTGAAAGGCGAAAGGTTAAGTTGGTATCTAAGCAATGTGATATGCAAAGGAATAACTATCTAACTAAAGCGACAAAAGGAAGAATATAGAAAGGTGTAATGGGATCAATTTTAACATATGCAATGGAAACAACACAAGAAATGGGTCTGACAACACCAAAATATGAATTAGTGGAAATGAAAATCTAAGAAAGGGCCAATAAAACCAGAAGAGATGGAATAAGAAACCACAACATTAGTGGATGATGTAAATTGGAATGTATGACTGAATAAATAAACAACAGGAGATGGAAATAAAATTAGTAGACACATATAAAAGAATAAACGAAGAGAATCTAGAGACAATATGAAGAAAAAGGTTAGCTTGGAAAACTTATTTTATGTCATTTTTACTTTTTACTCCCTTTCCCGCTTCTTTTCTATAACACCTTGGTGTTGCCAAGCGAAGTTTTCCAACGCGACAAATTCCAGGTGCTTAAGTTTTTTTTTTTTGCTGCTATATCTGGGAATGACCGGAGTCAGCACGAAATAAAACATGAAAATATTTCTTGCCATGACTGGAGTGAGAGCCACATAATTCAGTGTTGTCAATTCAGCTTTTTGATGCTTTTTATTTTTTATTATTATATTGGCTACACCAATCCGTTCGATACGCGGTTTAAACAAATTGGTGAAAAATGGCGATTCAATTGAAATAACTTGTGAAAACCTAGAACACTATGCATTTTTTTACATATATTGCATTCCAAGCTATTCATTTAATAATAAAATATAATACATATTTCGTGGATATGTGCACTTACAAAATATTCACGATGAAACCTTTCCTTTCTAGCCCTTTGGAACATCACTTTGCAATAATCATCATTCTTACCTTAACAAACATATCTTAACTTCCTTTCATATCATGTAAAAACAGTGAGCTATAGTATTTATTGGATTAGAAATCTACTAAAAGAACTACACCAATATCGTGAAAACAAAAGAATGAAAACCTGCTAAGTGAATGCAAAAATCGATACGCCAAGGTGAAACTCGAAATCACGACATCCGAATTAAATGTTCGGGAAGTTACAGTCATAACTTCCGTTAGCACTTGTAGTACGAGCTCGAGATATCGATGAAATGTCGCTTTTCATCGCTTACTTCACTTTATCGATTCAAAATCCACTTTAAGATACTTCTATTCGGTGGATTATTTCCGAGAAACTCGAATGGGCTCTATCGGTGACGGAGATTGGCTATATTTGTCAACTTTCCTCCTCCCCAACCTTTCTCGATCTCTTTCCTTTTGGCTACGTACAAACTCCTTTCCTGCCTCGCTCCTCTATGCCCCGTAGACCAGAGGCTGTCTCAGGAGGGGGCGTGGGGGAGGCAGTGGGTGGGAGGGAGGGATGAATGGAAGCGACCCCATCCCATGCATATCCCACGGCCTTTGCTTGCCTCCCGCCGACGCGTCGCGACGCCTCTCGGACGAGGCGCACCGCAAAGGGGTAAGCGCCCCGCGCCCTCGAAACACAACCCCCCACAGTTATTTGGCTAGGGACGAACGCTGATTTCACGCGAACTACAAATCGGGAACGAGCTCATGTTCCTTCTGAACCTCAGCTGCACTAACCTCTAATGAATGACGAAAGCTCATCTTTGTCAGCGTAACATGCAATTTGAATCTAGTATTTCTCGTGTTCTTCAGGAGCCCGTACAAAAAATGTGGATATGATTTCTCGTACGCGGGTAACGGATATATCATGGCATGGAGATCTCAAAAGATGAGTTTGGCGGGCGGACATTCGACGCTTCCTCCGCCTGTTTGCCCCGAAATAGAGCGCGAGCAACAACCTCACGCCTTGCGATAACTATATATCGAAACTTCCCCGCTTAGCCAGTCAAATTTCTGAAAGAGTGACACTTCAAGGTTTTGTTTTGTCCAAATAAAATGGTGGGGAACACAAAGAGTGAAACTCAAGTGCACAACGATTCACCACAGAGGTGTGCAAAAATCATCGATTGAATGTGAAATACTGGTTATTTGTGAACTTTAAAAACTATGATGTTCATATGAATTGACTGCACACACTATGCGGTGAGAAATTTATTAAACCTTATTTTATTGAAAATCCAAACATGAAGACGTCGACCACTGAAGTGAGTCTTCATTCTCCACAGTAGCATCGGTCACCTTCCAATTTTGTTGGCTCTCATAGTAGTCATAACTAATATGCATTAATTTTTTTAGAAGCACGTTTTATGAATTTTCAGGATGCAGTCCATCTTGACTGGAGAATGTTTTCCTTCATTGCTTCTGTCCCGTCAAGTTAACATGCATATCCATCTATTGTATGTGTCACCATTAATTTACTCCCTTGGACTTCCCACTAATCTCATTCATTAATTGGACCTTCACCTTCTGGTTAAGCAAAGGAAGTAAAAATATTTCGTTCCTTGTTTGTCCCGAAGACAATTTCTTTTGTGTATTTCATTTAACAGGGTCAAAACATGCAACTGAAAAATATAGGAGCACACGATTAATTCATCGCATCTCACAATTTGGCGTTTGATTTCGTAAATTATCCCAGTAGCCTGTCAAGGGAACCTTCGGTGGACAGCGGGGTGAAATTGTCTCATGCTGAGTATGAGAAATGAATTGGACGCGTGCTGAAATCACATTACGCAATTCGAATCACTTATTCCGTTGGTAAATTAATTTTTCTGCGTACAAGGAGCTATTAAGAGTCACTAAAATTAATGTGAACATCCCACAAAACTGTCCTGCTAGAATATGAACATGCAATATATATATATATATATGCATCACGCCTGCAATTTAATTTGGAAATTCATCTTCAGTTCCTCTTGTTGTATGGATACTAAATAGTATATTTAATTGGAAGGTCGGTTAGTGCTAAAATTATAACTTCATACAACTATATATAAATAGGCCAAAAATCCCCGTGTGAGTTGATGTTGAGACCATTGCTGCAGAAATCGGGTGGTAAATTACGATGTGATAAATAACTTTTAAGCGTTACTTTTAAACATAATCCTTATGTCTTACTCTGGAATTGATGGATACAATATAATTTGATTGATCCCTTACTATTCTTACATAGTGAAGTAGTATGCCTCCCTAGATAAAATGGATCGTTTCAATTTTCTTAAAATAATTCTGCAGAAATATACGACTAAATTATCAGGACCTATGGGCTAGTTAATTTGTATGAAATAATATCATGACATAAAATTTGAGAATATAAATGCACGTGTTTCTGCTAACCATCGTGAATAATTGAAATTTTCAAAATTTCAATAATTAGTCATTTCATTTTTTTGGTAAGAAGAATTTCTTATATTTCACTAGGTTAACATCTACATATGTGAAAATTCCTGTTGGTTCATTGACTATATATTGACTAGGAATCAATTTTATGAGTCTGAATATTTAAATAAATATAAATTTTTACCTCCTTAAATATGTCAAAATATTACATATAAATAGACATTTAGAGAATATGATACATTATATTTATTTCTATGTTTAACCATTCCACTACTGCCGATCCTACACTTTGAAGATTCAGTTTTTATTTTATTTCCTTAAATATATTTTTCTTCCGTGATGAATTTGATTCCACATATGTAGGCATGACTCAAGCAGTAATTACCTCCTCACATGTTATGCTATACATTTTTCCATGTTGTGAGATGGCAACAATGTCTCGCCAGTATTTGAATTCGAGGTTCTAATATTTAAGAAATTACATAATTAAGTTTTAAAAGTTATCGTACGAGTTTGATATAAGAAAAATTTAAATGAAAGTTTCAGAGAGTTTCAGAGATCAGAGAGTCAGAGAGGTCACAGAGATCGCACCTCTATCAAATTTAAAGAATTGTTTACCAAACTCATAATAAATAATAACCTTTATGGGTATCACCTAACCGATATTCCGTATGTACCTATTGTGTGGTAGGTTTTTTGAAGTACTGTTACATTTCAAAAACCTTGTCATCAACATTATTTATAATTAATGAGATTCTAATTGAACACATTTTAGTAAGAATTTTTTTAATTCGTTTCTGACTATTTTTTAAATAACGTCGCCACCACGTTGTTTCTGGAAAGGGAGTAAGATGAATTTAAAATTCGTACTTTAATTCATACCTATTACCCTACGATTCAAATTTGAATAGTTTAAAATTCATACTACTTTACGTTTAGATTATGGATTATTTCAAACGCATTTTTTAGAAAAGTATGGCATATAGTGCAATCAATATTTTCAGAGCATGAAGTATCTTAACTCATATCCAAATTTTGAATGGAAATAACGGAATAAATTATAAACTTTCGTAAAACTCCATATACATTTTCGTATTTCCCTGCATCAACACCTTCAGCAAATATTATCACGAATAAACTTATTCTGCGTATTTCCACCGATGATTAAATCAATTTGAGTCAATAAAAAATTCCTTGATTTAATCAAAAGTATTCCTAGAAAGACCATTGCAGAAAAAAGTATAGCGTAATTAAATCCCTTTCGACCCTTCATCTATTTACGTCCCCGCTTTGTTCTTAGTCATGACTTAAATATTTAGTAACTTACGGTCGAATATTTTGAGCTCTTTTTTTTACGGCCACGGTCTTCGATGACGGATGGTACACACATTCTGATGTTATCCCCCTCGTCTCCTCCTCCGCGGGTCGTCTCTATTTCGCAGTGCCCTGTCGTGTTCAATATTGAAACAGCAATCATTCAAGCAGCGGGACACCCCGCGAGCGGGAATGATTTACTTCCACGTTGCGCTCGTCAAGTGATTACGGGCGCAAAGCTAAGCGATTCGATTAACCCCGGGCATGCAATTCATCTATTCTTCCCTACCCTTCCACCCAAATGGGATAGCTATGAATTTCATTAAGAGGACAACTCGATTTAATCATTTCTCCAATCGATCGAGTCATGAACTCTGTCCGGCCAGGATCGGCGGTCAACCTTCGCTCGGCAATGCCGTCATAGTCACCGGGATGCTTTTTTGGGGCCGGCCAACGAGTAAGAGAATCGAAACAGCAATGAAAAGCATCTTATAAAACACTGGTATTTGTATTTGAAATGCATATTGAGATATTTAGGTCGCCAAATTTTTTAAAACATTATTGAGTGTCGTATAAATCTTATAGAAGTGAACGATATAAAAAAGTCGATGAACACTGAAATAATTATCGTTGATATAAATAAAATTTATGGCGATACCGCTGAAAATTATGAAGTTTATTATCCGTTTCAGTGGCTTTTTAAGCGTTAAATAAACCAATATAAATTTTTAAATTAATTTTATCAAAGAGTAAACAAAGACTCTTTTCCACTTAGAGGTGCTTAGTTATTTGTGACTACTAAGTTCCAACCAGAATATCACTATAAAATTAGTAATTAATTCAAGTAACGAAAAAATCGCTAAGTAATAATCTAATGCTTAATACTACATCCGGAGAACGAGATTATAATAAGCCATATTTTGTAGACTCAAGACATGTTTTGCAATGTCTGAAGACGTCGTTCAAACTAAATGAAAGGCTAATGAAAAGTCTAAACGTGAATGAAAGTTTCTGCACGACTTATTCAAAATACTGCTATCAACTGAAAATAAGGACCGTGTAAGACTTCATTTGATCCGAGATAGGCCATTGAATAAGGCAAGGATTCCTTCTTCATAATGTATTTTCTTATCTTCATTAGCTTGAAAATTGAGAACAGTGAAAGTGGATCCAGAAGAAAGAAATTATAATCTTCACTCAGTCAATCTTTTGATTGTTGTAATACCTGGATAAATAAAAATCAATGGCACACAATGAGCATATAATTATTTAAAACATGGATACCTGATGAATATTTCCTAAAATCTTATAAAATTTCTTCTGTTGATATATGTTTTGGTGGTGGATGGAAAAATGTATAATATAGAATTGAGATAGTTCAACAACATTTACATGTTAGTGGACTTCTCCCATGATCAATATGATAGACATCAACACAACACATTTTTTTTCTTCCCGAGTCCTTTTCAGTTAGGTACTAAGTCTGCTCAATAATGAACAGGCAGGAATTTTTCATTTGCAAAATTTATTGTTAAAATAATTGATTGCACACTTACGGGAAAATACGAGACCATGGAATATTGTCTACGTGGTGTTACTATTATGGTGTAGAGAGTGTTATAGTAGGAAGGAGCACAAGGATGAAGGATACCAAAGAATGACGATTATATTTAAATAAAATAATGTGTAAAATATTTGGTTTTCATCTGTGTTAACGCCCAACATGTTCCCCTGGGAAGGAAAATAAGGTGAATATAAGATGGAGGATATAAGTGAGAAAGAATCTGGAGCAAAGCGAGCAATGGTGAGGGTAGTTTTGATGGTGAAATTGGGGGAATGGCGAGATGGGATTGCAGTAGGAGAATATGGTATATTTTAACCGAGGAAGATGAGAAATACCAAATAATATTGGGATGCACTTGGAAACGGCGTGATCCTCAACATATCTCTGATCCAAATACTGATTCAGATCACGATAGGTGTTTTGGAGAACTTAAATTGAAACCCAAAACGAAAGGAGTTTAAAATGGTATTGATAAAAAGGCATTTTATATCGTAGTATAAAATTTACTGAGGCGGCCGTCACCTGATGGAATTCCATTATGACACAAGTTAACACCTACATTTTGTGTCATTTGATAGTATGTCGCGAAAATGATAAAAATCCCTAGAGGAATGAATTTCTTTCAAAGGTTATTTTATAATGTTCAACAGGGGATCATCTCTGCCAAAGACTATGTTAGATCTGAAATCATTGTCGTTAGGAAAGATTTTAAAAATTAATTGCATGTGAGGGCAATTTAAAACCGTGAGTATTATTTCGCTTTGGGAAAAGGGTGACAGTATTGATGGTCAACAGAAGAGAGAGGAGGAAGGGCAACTTTAATCTGGACAAAGGTCAGTTTGGTTTCAGGATTGGAAGAAAATGAGAGACACCGAAGCGGAAGTGATAAGAGTAATGTAAGAGCTATTTTCAATGTGTATTACTTCAAATTGTAACCTGGGAAACGGTAAAAGAGGGCTCAAAGGTTCAAGCTATTGTTATTCAGTAATCTTAACTATTAAATGTTGGTCGTATAGCGAATTCTGGATTCTGAGTTGGGCATTATGGAGTGAGAAAGCACTAGGCTATTCCACAGGAATGTTTCACTCACTTACCATCAGTTTCAGGGACAAAGCGTCATCATCAGGTGAAGAACAAGAGGCCAATTCGGGAATAAGTATACAAACAAAACCTGGGTAAAGGTGGCTACAGCAACAAAACGTAACATAACGTAAAACAGCAAAACGTAAAGCATAAATCTTTTTGTACAAGCATGCCCTGGGATGATTTTACTAAAGCATTATCCTTCAGACACTCAAGCTTATTTCTACAAAAAGATCGATCATGCATGCTTGTAAAGCTTGCAGTTACATTTGTAGGCACTTTAATACTGAAGGGGAAGGCTAGGGGTCTCTGGACTGGGGGGTTTTGGAGCTGATTAATGATGGGAGAAAGTTTGAAATAAACGGGGGTAAATTCTGGTAGGGGGAAATGGAATAAGTACAAAATTGATAACTTTGTAGTTAAAGCACACATTTTACAAACTCTCTAATTATCCTTGAGTAGAATATCTGGTATGAAAAGCGAGAGTAATTATCTAACGAAAGAGTCAAAGGTAATATGAGGGAGGAATGGATTAAGTACAAAATTTCGTCATCAACATGACACACATTTTAAAATATGTAACTGTTTCAGAGTGTCGATTTTCGTTCCCTAATATTATAAGTGTAGAATAACTGGCGTGAAATCAGTTATATTTCCATTTTTACTAAGTGCTTTTCAATGTGGGAAAACATGTTTGGAGTTATATTTTTATAAAATTGCTAGAATAAAACAAGAATCGGGAATGCGACGAACCTTAAGCCTAACCTCTATAGTTACCCATATGCGAGTTGTAAAAAATAGTAAAACGATATGCCTCTTAGACCATAGCAGAGCAGACAAATTAGACTTAGGAGAATTGTTATCAATTATTTTGAAAGAGGTGTAAGTTGAGGTAATTTTTTTTAGACGCACGTAGACATATCATTATGAATTTATAAAACATTATGTGGACAATCTTTGAAGGTAGTAAAACGTGGTGTTGTCGACATTAATAACATATTTCGTCTTTCCAATCTTATTACGATCCAATGAGAAGAAACAATAATTTAAGCACAAGGTGCTTTAGAACACATTATTGCTGTAAAGTTCAGTTCCATGTCTCTTGATGCACTACAAAAACATAACTTAATTGGTGGTTTTTTAAATAACTGTTATATTTCCACAAAAGATAAAAAATTACAAAACAAGACCGGTTTCGGCGATGATCGCC
>WURS02460912.1:0-13592 GCA_011762765.2 Rhinocypha anisoptera | reverse complement strand
TATATATAAATATTATAGGTTCAATCTATCTGCTTCTTTGACTGCATATTCTATACATTTTTAAGCTGCTTTCCACCCAGGATGGAAGCTGGAGCAGCATAGTTGAAATAGAATAGTTGAAATAGAATTAGGGCATTCTTGAAAAGTCAGCTTTAATGCTAATTTGTAAAATGTAAAAGCATTAAATTAAAAAGTCACAAATATAAAGTTAATAACCAGTATGATACGATCATATAAACATTTTATTATAAAAATTACTGAGACAGTTTTGAGATTAGATGCAAACATACTCACCCTCCATATAAATACCAAAATATAAGATGAAGTTCACAGAAATACACACATCATTGACTTTTCTCATTTTTGGGGAAAAGTCACTTGCTGACCTTTAAATTACTGAAAAGTCAATAGTACACAAATTAACAGTTGGAAAAAGTAAAAATATATCCTTCAAGAATATTTTTTGTTGGATAAATCAGAGATACAACACAGAAAGGAGTTAGGTATATAACAAATCACAATTGTATTGATTGGATGCCTTGAATCTTTATAGTATTTTATACACTGTTTATAAGTGTTGTATAAGGTATAATAGTCATCAATATAAATCTGAAATATTCCTCACCATTTTATCAAAGTAGCAGAATACCAAAAGGTAAAAATTTTCTTGTATTTTTTGATTTTTAGAGACTTTTCGGACAAATATCTGTTAGTCAGAGGAATAGATTATTTTAGATGTATTTTATAGCCTTCTCTGAGTCAAATATATTAATAAGTCGCACACTAATCTATCAATATAGGAATTATAAGCAAATTATTAACTTGAAAAGTGATTACCTCTGAATATTTCACAATATTTCTGTTCATGACAATCATCAAAACTTCAAGCCCTGATATGTATGTCAAAGATATTTACAATTTCCCAGCCTGATTATACCTCTTTTTCAGAATAAACTCATCCATTGAAAAGCATCACATAAGCTGATAAAGTATGCTTTATCTGCTGATATTTTTACACAAGATGCAACTAGCATCAAATATCATTTGTACAAATAGGTTTGGAATGGCCAATAAAACTTAAATATATTTGAGTCACCCACCTATCATACATAACAAGGCACTTTTTTCAGCTGAAAGTAATTAATCCATTTACTCATAAATTGTCAGTTAATCACAAAACTTAAGTTTTTTTTCAATTGAATAACTGTGTCATGCATGTGTTTTCTCTTGTAGAAACATCACAAAATTTTATTTCTTTGCATAAATAAAATTTGTACATGCACACAATATAATTAATCTCTAGGATTAGTTATACATTATTCAAACTGAATTTAATGTTTAATATACCTTAACTCCAAGGGAACTAACATTTGTTTCAGTTGAAAATATGTAACCATAATATATAAGTAGTAACAAGAATATTTCATGGCATCCCTCCAGTAACATGACAACTATGAGTAGGCTTTACAAGTAATCTATGATAAAAAATTGTACATAATTATACTGATAAGCAAATAAATGGTAGGTGATGTCAAAAGATGAAAACTTTTTTATTACCTATCCAATTTAAGGCAGTATATTTACACACATTATGCTATGTACTCTCTTGTAGTAGCATGAATGATTTATTGTAAATGGGTTTTATTTTGTTTCTACTTTATATTGGCATCCATTCAAAAATAATTAGAAATTTTAATACATTTTAAAAATGGCTGTTAATTTTATGATAAGATTTTATGTAATAGAGTTTTAAAATTCTTTTATTTCATTTCTTTATTGTTACATGTTGATATGTTTGCATTATGTTTAGGCATATAATTATAATTATGGTCTGAGTATGGTATGCATAATTATTTACCTATTATTTACATTTAATGAAAAATGTTTATAGTGTAAATATATTCATAGATATATTATCAAAAATTTTAAAATTGGTATTGAAATAGACATATTCAGAGATTTATAAAAATGTTTCATTGAATAAAAAAGATTGCATTGTAATTACATAACGAAATAGATTTTAAATTCACTTTTAATGCCTTAAAATATTATACAATTAAATTGTCATATATCAGCAATCAATAAAATTAAGTACCTACTTTAAAAATCATTGAATTTCATTAATTTTATTGATCATTTAATTTGTGAATATCGTTATAAGTATGTAGTTAATTACCAGTATAAGGAATCGGTAATTAAATGTAAAACTCTGCCATTAAGTAAAAAACTGCATTTAGTACACATATTAAGTACCTAGATGGTTTACTTAGAGGTCTTTAAATAATATAAAAAATAATTGCCTACCTAATTGCACATCAAAAAATCCTGAGACAATTCTCAAGGAATAAGTGACAAATTACAAAATGTTTTGAGTAGACATTAAACATTACAATATGCATAGATTCAAAACTAAGATTTTATATTTTATTGGAAATGACAAACATTTATCAGTGTATATACATGATAGTATAAAACATAGATATCTTTAATGTGACCAGCACACAACCCCCTCCACACTCAGGCTAATAATATCCATCCTCAGGAAGAAGGCCCTTTTTTCAAATCGTAGAAATAATATTAGAAAGTCATTGCTTGTACCTAAAAAGCTGTGTATGACTAACTTCTTGAAATTATGTTTTTGTAAGGGACTGTTGAAGGCTGAAAAAATCATTAAAATTTAATTTTTAATATATTCCAAATTAATTGTCATAGTTATCATGACATTAAAATCCTTCAGTATAATTATTATTCATTCCCTGTGTATCAAAATTTTATGTATGAAATTGAACCTTTATTGTTAAAACTATTAGCAAACATCATAATTGGTATAAACTTAAATTGAAGATGTTTTGCTGTTTTTATGAGAACTATGTACATATTTTTATTTTTAAGACATTCAATGGTGAAGATTTCAGAAAATCTTCACAAGAAAAGAAAGTTATTTTGTTAATTGAAGTTTCACATGCTCTTAGGTATTTTAGGTATAATATTATTGCAATATGGCTATAATTTTTCATATATGAACAACATTTTTTTCATTCCTTGAAGTCAAAGAATACATATCTCAGTGTAGAGCAAAGCGTACCTTGAATTCAAGGCATCCGCATTAAGTGTGTTTTGTTATATTATTTTAACCCTTAGGAATGAATTATAATCAAATTTTAAAGTAAATACAGTCATATCTCCTTTAATATACTACTTTGACGATAACTTTTTTTCCAAGATGATTTTTTATTTCCATGTGATATAATTACAAACTCTAAAATTGAAGCTTCTGAGATTCAGAGAGAAATTGATTCAATGAAAATTTTCTTCATAGAAAATATAATGGTATGTATTTACACAATAATTATTTTGTTTTTTAAAATATCTCTTATTATGGGACTCTATGAAGATAATTGCTTTCTGGTTTTAAAAATTAGTATGCATGAAGAAAAGAATATGTATATGTGCATAGTATTATGGTGTGAAAGTGAATTGAACTCCAATTATTTCAATCATTATCACTGATGTAGTAGTATATAAGACATTTTTTCACCTTGCCTAATGAATATTAATACTTCATCAAGTACATATATATGAAACACTGGCATCAAGAGGTTAGACAGGTAGAAAATACATTTGCCTTCTAGTCCAAAAGTCACAGGTTCAATTTCTGCTTCTGACAGGAGCGTTTTGTAATTTTAAACTTAAAATTATGGAGAGGATCTCAAGGTCGTAATGCTGCTTCATAAAGACTAATAACTATTACTACCAAAATATGCATCTAAGTTTTAAAAATTTTAGAGCACTAAAATTAAATATGTATGTCTCTCAGCATTAGCTCTGTGTTAGATTTAGAAAAGCATGGCATAGCTATTCCTTAGATACGTACAACATCTATATTCTAAATACTCTAATCAAAATAAAAATTGCTACACAAAATATGAAACAATAAACATTTGGGAAAATTTTGAAATTTACATAACTGAAATTCCAAGAATATGATGAAAAAAAGTAGGTATCCACTTTGCAGTGACTTCTCTGAACAGAAAATTTACAGCAACAAAATTTTTCTTTTCCAAAGAAAATTACATATATAAGCCCATTTATCTTTTAAATTTACTTAAAAGATTAATAATTCTTTCTACTATGTCAAAATCACCAATAATTGACTTATGATCAGTTTAAATGGAAAAATATAATAGGGTTTAAAAAAATTTCAAACCCACAGAGTCAAGTCTACGACTTTTTTTGTGAACATTCAAAAAGGAGTAAGTTCCACCTGGTTGACTTGGCTAGCTTAAGTTTTTATTAGGATTTGATTTGTTATCAGACTAATCATAATATTGGCACGTTAAGGAAAAATATCATGTCTCTCTTTTGAGCCTTACGTTTGCCTATTCTCCTTAGATCCCCTCACCTAGCCTTTTGGGGGAGGTCGAGTGTAGGGTCCTCTTTCAGTCCAACCATTTTTAGGCTCTCTTCCCACAACCTCCTCGCCATTTCTGGATCTCTCGCCTTTGCACATGGTGTTTTTACTCTGCAATCACTGAAAAATGTTCAACAGCATGTAAACAGTCCCATAGAAGAGAGACATACATTTTTCAACCTCATACATTTAATACATTCCACATGAAATAAATTTTTTCTTGTTTCAACTCTCGTGTGCCTGACAACAGTTCCTTGAGCATTTGACACATGGAGTGTTTTGGACATGTTTTATTTTTATTTCATCCATACTGCTATATACAACTCATTGGTTGCTGCATATTTAGATATTTAGAGTATGTTTAAAGTAATTTTAGCATACCTTAATTATTTTCTGTAGTGAAAAAAACAAAACACTTTTGGAACTCAAGAGTTTTGTATGCCCACCCTCCACACTGATGTGACAGACTTTGCTATTCCATTATAGTGCTCTGTCCCAAGAGTTTAGACGCAACAAATATGTCACTATATTCAAGAGATATGGAGATATCACCTTCTCCTTTTATGGTCCCACCCAAGGTGCAGGACATAATACCAATGAATTATCTGAACATGTTGGCCTCTTGTAATTTTTAAATTCCATAACCAATGTTGTTGTGTGCACAAATGTATATAATTTTTGCTTTCCATAGCAAACCCACCTATATATAATGCAAATACATGAAGATTTTTATTTTAAAACCATTATTGTTGTGCAACCATATATTAATATTCGAGTGAAATTGAAAAATTATTCCTATAGTATTTCGCCTGCATTTGTAAGAATGTGACCCCAAATATTGAGGAAGAAAGCAAAGGTGGTGAGATATTACTCTTGCCAAAGTAAATAAAAATGCCAGAAAAGTGTTTCCAGAGATACAAATGTTATATTGAAAAACCAAGCCCAAGTATTCATTCCATGATATCCACATGTGTTAGGAAAATTAACATATTTATTATGATAGATATTTCTGCCAGAATAAACTTTGTAGATTCTTCAGATGATTGATGAGGATACATAAAATGTTTTGTGAAGGGTTTTAATTATAAACAAATATAACTTTATGAGTAAAAATTAAATATTAAGTAAAATTTAGGGAAAATTAAAAGGTAAGCCGATTAAAAACCAAAGAAAAAATATATTGGGTGACCAACACCCAGGAGGACCTTAATCACATCTGTAAGGTAGATAACCATACTGGAGGGTTAAAAGTGACCAATAGAAAATTGAAAAAATTATGTAACTGTGATTATAACTCCTAAATCTTTTAAGAGTTGAAGTGTCAATATTTCTCTAAGAGGGTCAAACCTTGTTGATTCAGTATTTGTATATACATAGTCATTATTACAGAAATCATAATTAATGAAATTACTAACACTCCAATGAGTGACGACATAGTTTGAAGAAGGTCTTCCAGGTTATGCACTGCATGTGTCAGTTATGTTCTGATTGACTTCTTCAAACTAATCTCGCCATGGAAGCCTTCATGCAGAGTGACCAAGTAGTTTATTAACCCTTTCACACCAAACGACTGATATATCGGGCATTCAGAATCATCCCCCCAGTACGGACAATCTTTTTTTTTGTCATTTTTCCTTTATTTTGTTGCACACCCATACACAGGGACTGTATACCAGTTTAGGGCTCTGGTGCAAAAGGGTTACAGACAACTGGTAGTTATAGTTGTAAAGACAAAGAGAAATGGATTCTATTTGTTAAGCTCAAGAGCAGAGGAATTTATCATGAAATTTCACTTTTGAGAGCCTTGATTTATAGGAAAACAAATTCTGAAAAAAAATGTCTGGCATTTTATATTCATGAAAAATTTACAATGTAGCACTCATGAAAATAAGAAACTTTTCTGTAAGAGTGAGGGGCTGACTGAGCAGTGATAAAAAATGGCTCATTGACCTTCCTTAGAAGTTATCAGTAAAATTTATTTACTGGATATAAATTCCATGTATAGTAACTGGCCATTCGACTAACGCAATTATAAAGTAATTCATGTTGTAGAATTAAATCTAATTAATGCTAGAAAGTTTATTATTCTATAGTATTAATTCGAATGTCCCAAAACTCACATCTAATGTAAATTCTGTTCTAAATTATGCAGATGCAAATATTAGGTCTTAATTCATTAGAGTGTAGAAATTACATTTCATTCTTTCATCGTGAAAACACAATAGTAAATTGGAGCAATTATAATTTACAACTGCCAGCCAAATATATATAAGATACCTATAGTAGAGTCCTGTTTCCTTGGCAGCATTTTCATCAACAGCACAGTGAATGGTAGTCTGGGCTCCTTGACGTGGACTTTTAGCAACAACGGCACCAACGTTGGCAAATATCCATGACATCCCAGGCAAGATAGTTGAATCTAGGTGGCGGCCTAGTTCAGTTGCAACAACCCCAGGGTGTAAAGCATATGTGTGGACTCCAGTCCCTTAAAAAAAAAGGGAAAGATAGTGAAAGCACATTTTAAATTGGTACCTAATGTTGTATATTATTTTATAATAATTTCAAATCCAAAAATGTCAACAACAGTTTCCTCATAGCTGTTATGGTTTTTCATGTGAAGTAATTAACCATAGTAAACTGGATATATTGAAGCATGCCACATGAATTAAATACATGGAATGATTTCGCTCTTACCTTCTAATCTTTTGGCTAATTCTTTGGTGAATAATATATTTGCTAGTTTACTCCTTGAGTATGCTGCTGTAGAAGAGTACCTTGTTTTCTCCAAATTCATATCATCAAAGTCGAAGTCTCCCCCTTTGAAAAGAAAATTACTATTGTTTCACAAAATTTTTAAGGTTTTTTTTAAATACATGCATAAATCATTTCAATTTTTAAATAAAAAATTTCACTTTAGAAGAATCTCCTTCCATGAAAAATTACACATATTTAGATATAGGTAGGCAGTAAATGTGAATCCCATTGTATTTGTCTGTAATTAGTCCTATTTTCTACAATGAATTAATGATTACATGTGCTTTTTAATTTTTTTAAATTGTTTAACTGTACACACACAGCACTAGGCTTATTATTATAACACTGTATAACAAAAGAAACAAAATATGAGTAATAACTTTTATGTATTTTCACATAAAAAATTATTTTTTGTGGAAATACATAAAAGTTACTACCAATATTTTGTTTCATTATGGAATTCCACCAGGTGACGGCCTTCTCAGTGAATTTTAGTCAAAGTATAACAAATTATCACAAGGACAATACACATAAATTCATGCCCTAGGAGAAGAATGAAAATCCATCTAGCTAGGATTTGAACCCTTGACCTCTGGATTGGCAGATGAGGATGTTACCTCCCACCACCAAGAGTGGCCAGCAACTATTTACAGAGTAATATCATTACATATTTCACATAAATTTAAATTTAAATGAAATAATTTTCAGTGAAATAATGGGCACAAGATGAACTTACATTTATGAGCCATTGAGGAGACATTAATGATCTTAGCATCCGGAGTCTCACAAATCCTCTTCAGAAGTAGGCAGGTGAGTAAAAAGTGACCTAAGTGATTCACACCCAGTTGTATCTCATACCCATCCTTTGTTTTTCCCTTGGGACAAGCCATGATTCCTTCAATATGATTCAAGAGTTTAGCTTTAGAACATACAGTAACAAACCATAAACATCACTAGTCTAATCAAGTTGTTCATCTAATTTCCATTCTACATTACATCGTTTTTTAATAATTGCCATACCAGCATTGTTGACAAGCAGGTGTATTTTTGATTCAGCATTCAGTATCTTCTCTGCAAATTGCCTGACAGAATCCAAGGAGTTGAGGTCAAGCTGATACACCTCTACTTTTGGCTTCTCTCCCACGTAGTTGTTTTCTAACGGTAACTTTTTCTCAGTTTTATTTTGTTCCTCTGCCTCTTTGGCAGCAGCTAATACTTCTTCTGCTGCTTTATTTGCCTTTTCCAGGTCCCTGCATGCCATTATAACACGGCATCCTGGTGAGATGAGAAATTAAAAATATTGTAGTATCAGATACAGTACAGTAGGGACATTCGCCCACTCACTATTTAACTATTGACTACATGAAATTGATGGTTAACTAACGATATTGGCAGACAGCAACTTGATAGTGCACTAAAGATTTAGTGAAAATTCCATTATCTACTGCTGATCTGTAAACTTTTAATGTTAATACAGGTATCATCAACCATGGGGGGTTACATTTGCAAAAAGCCCTGCATTTGACAAGACTGCGGTTGGAAAACCACTAAGAATATGAAAAATCAGGATAGATTTCATTTTCCACCAAACTTTAGTAAAAATTTATGCAAATTTATTTAAACTGGAACAAATTACATTTGTAAAAAGACATAAATATTCTCTCCCACTCTTGTTGAATGAGTTAAACTCAGGTTCACTTCCAACAGCGTTGAAATTTTGACTCTAAATACACTCGATTTTCTTGCTCTAAAATTGCTTTAGAGTTAATGTCCAAGGATCATTGTTAGTTCCCAACACAACCATGTTGTGCATCACATTGCATATATTAGCCATGAACATAGCTAATGATGACTGAACCATTAGAATCATCATAATAAATAAATAAATAAAAATAAAAAAAATTAAAATGTTGATTTACTTGACACAATCTTAAGTGGTTGGAAGAAACTGTGCATACGCAAGGGAAATAGCTGCTGTTGAGAAAGGTAATATGTACTCAAAAAGTAGACTGTGGATTACCAGGTGTCATGGTAGTCAAAACTGCAGTTGAAAAAAAAAATCTGTACCTAGGTTTGTGAAACCATGTCCATCACATTACTCACTCAGCCAACAAATACCTAATATTCATAAATAAATTTAAATATTTGCAGAAATATTCATGAGATGGAAAACTATCAACCATCTTATTTTCCTGTTTATCGCATATATTCATTCAACTTATCTTTGTGCACATTAATATTCTTTCTGTATTCCAAGAGAGTGAATTAAAAATATCATACATAAAACCAATGTGCATAATACCTTCCCAAATATTTTCCTTTCAGCAAATTGTACACCATGCGAAATCCAATGTCACTATATATGACCTATGTTTTACCTTAGAGAATGGAAATCACTTTTAAGAGTACCAGATAGAGATGCACACTTTGACATAGGTGGTCAATCAATGATTACTTTCAAACAATTTCACCTAAATTCAAGAAAATTTTATGCATATCTTAATTTAACCATTTTTGAAAAAAGTACATTATTGTTTACTTATCAAAGTACAGAATTTGAAACAAAAACTATTAATCATTTGCCTTGAGCCTGAGGATTTCAAGAATATGTAATAATTTACCAGTTGGTTTTATTTTTATGATTTTCATTGTGGCCCAGTGGGCAGAGTACTTGCTACTGAACGGAGGTTCAAGCCCCCTATGATGTATCTGGGAGCCTCCAGCTAAATGCTATTTGAGTGACTTTCTAAGTACCAGGACTTCTTGGGAAGCTAAAGGCAGTTCAGGGGAAGGAAGTTACCCTTCTACCCTAGTGTGCGAATTTTTGGATCATAAGCAAGAATAAAGAGCAAGATTTAGTGACTGCTTCAATTTATCCAGATAGTCCCGAGGCAATAATTCCATTTTAGGGATTTTTTTCAGCGACGCACAAGTATGACACTAAATAGATATTGAGTTTTGTGCATATGACTAATCATTTAAAATAATACAGATATCGAAAAATATTTTTTCACCATTATAAGTGGAAGATAACTATGTACTTTAATCTATAACTTTTAAACTTTTAAATGCAATGCCTGATTTAAATTCCGGAAAGGGAGCCTGATTTAATTTTTTTATTTAAACTTTTCTTGTACTAACTTTGACAATATTTTGTGGACTATTTGAGATAAATTAACCAAATAAAAAGTCTTCTTTCATAAGCAGTTTATGTAATCTTAAGCACATGATTCCTATATAAATAATCAGTTGATCTGACATTGGGTAGACGGAGGTATATAAATATATTTCTACTGCAATTAATAAATGACTAAATATCAACTGTAAATAATATCTGCCGTATAGGTACACCTAACACATGGAAGGCTAAAATTTTATTTCACATTCTTTGGAAGACATTGTCTGCTAGTTGGAAATTAATTCTTTTGCTACATCAGAATTTACTCAGATACTCAATAGTTTCTTGCTTGAATTCAACTATTCTATTAGTATATTACAGTTATACATATTGTCATGTTATGCGATATTAGTTACTCCTTGCAAAAATACTATCTCTTAAAGATCACAAAATGACTAAAGAATTTATTTCACAGAGTCTGAAGCCATTTAAGTTTGGATTGTACCTGTGGTAGGTGATACTGATACAACACTCCTACTAGAGGCAATGACTTTCTGAAACAGACAAATCACCTTCCATTAATACTGCATTGTTATTCCTCATTTCACCTAACGAGCAAAGTGCACGAGGAAGCAATTGCCCCTTACATTTAGGCAATTTACAAGTGCGCATAATTACTAATGGGCTGTTGCAATTCGGGAGTAGAAGAACCGTTTCAACTCCCTTACCTTGAACTTCATTAAATGGGAGCCTCTCAGTCATATTTAAGACGTAACCATCCCCAGACAGCGAATAGGTATCTAATAGATGTTGATGGGTAGATGAGATCTCTATTATATATAATAAAAGACAATAAGACATGTCATCTCCCTCTGGCATATCACAACACGTCATATACCATCTTAAGTGCAATTTCTGCGAGGCGTATTACATCGGTCAATGCACTACACCACTCAGCATTAGAATGAACAATCACAGGGCATCCTGCCACCCCGCCTCTCCCTCTTACACCCTTCCGATACCACAGCACACGAAAGACCTTCCCGTGCTCGTCCCTTCTCCTTGTCCCATAAATCTTTCCCAGGATGGCGAAAGGTGTAACATTTTTATCCCGAGGGTTTTAAAATTTATTCGTTTTTATGTTTGGGAGTCGACCCATTCCCCCCCTATCGTCCCATGTCCTTTTCGTCCACGTAACGTCCTTTTTTTTAAAAAAAAATAGGCCGACAAGGTAGAGCAAACTCCTCCTCTCCGCCGTCGTCTCTTTCTTCCCTTGCTTTCATATCTGGACTCCCGTACCTCATCTTCCCATCTACATACCTTCACTCCTCCCATCGCATTTTTTTAAAATTTCCACTCCTTCCTGTTTTCCATCATTTAATTTCATCCCTCCGGATTTCTTAATCTCCCTCCGGAGGTGTGTCCACTTTTAGGCCGTCTCTACGTCAGCGTGCGATTTTTAATTTTTGATATCCACCCTTCGTCGATATATTAAACAATGGACTAAATCGTTAAATGATAATTCAGAGGTCAATTAGATCCCGGATCCGCTTCTTAAATGGACATTGAGTCTTTCGTCTACTAATTGGTCACCGTTGACAAATCATCCCAGGGGTAAATTGTGAGGCTAAGGGAATTCATGGCGACAGCTCTGAGAACTTGGTATTTTATCAAAGCGTACGCAGAATTTCACGCTGCAATCATTAGCGTTCTCGTAATTATATGGTTAAAAGAGCGAGTAATCATCAGATTAGAATTTTTCCTCAACTCGCACGATGGATATTGATTACGGAAGAAGGAATTTTAAAGTATTATAATATGCGTGAGACTTACTCGATGTTTCACTTTGGATTTTTTGTTTTGAAATATTAAATGAAGTAGAGGTAACATTATATACAAGAATTCAATCATCAAAAAAAATTATTACTGTTTACAGAATTCAAAGAAGTTGTTACATTGAAAGCATATATTGTAGAAGCATATTTGAACACGATCCCCATTGGATTATGATAGCCTCTATCAGTAATTTTAATTTTAAAATCCCTCAAAAGTAGTAAATCTATTGAAGCAATTAATTTTTTTAAGCTCTGAGATATATGATATTATTCCGCACTTGGTTATCGGGAGAAAATGAACATACTGGTATACTTTGCTTAATTTTCACTAGAGGTATACTAGAAAATAGTCTACATAAATGTGGTGCAATCTCGTACCATGAAATTAGGAAATAAATACATTATTCGTTATTTCTGTATAATTTTAAATCGATATCCATTTATGTATGAATCAAGTGAATACATCTTCTAACAATTTCAATTTCTGGATTAATGAAGTACCTTTAACAACATTTCATATACCTATCATACATCTTTGGCAAATGTTAAAATGTCAACTTATTTCTCGCTTAATCATTTGTAACGTCTGGCCTATTGCTGGCCTATTGTTGTGATGTTGTGTACTGGCCATATGTTTCATTGTTGTCGATGTGGAGTAGAATTTTTCATGGTTGATTGTCGGAAAGTTTTTGTTTGGTGTTTGTGTAAGGAGAAGAGTTTGTGAGAAGAGATTGTTGTGGTAGGAATAACGGAGACTGTCGAGTGCGAAGTGGAAAGATTTTTAAGTGAGAAACGCCAGATTAAAGACGTAAATTTGGAAGAGTGCGGCGGTTTTTTTTTGGTTTACTCCCGAGGAGGAGAATGGTACAAATAATTCTGACGTTACAAATTCTTGTTTTAGTCCACTTCATTTCGGTCAGGTCGGGTTAAGATGAATGACACATTTTTATAGTTATGTTGTAAATATGTTATTCATATTATTTAGTTAGTTGCTAAAGCCAAAAGGAGTCGTTTTACCTAATTTGTTTCCAACTTTTCCCTTCCTCGTTCATTTTCTTCCCGTCACGCCTCCTCTACCCGTACCCTTTCTCGTCAGATTACTTGGCATATGACCCACGCTATGCATTGCGCGTGCTAACTCTTCCGCCCTTCCCGGGAAATATCTCTTTTCCCTGCCCGTTCTATCACACAGCCAACCCTCATCCTTTCTCCTCTTTTCTTCCATTCGAGGAAGAAATGAACTAGTCCCACAAAACAAAAAAAAGGCGCTCCCCGTCCCGGGAGTCGTTCTGTTTACGCTTGGAATGAATTTCTGCCCCGAACACGTAAACATTGTTCCTCCGCCCCAACCCCCCCCCACCCCCCCCAAACAACCCCCCCCCCCCCCCCCGCCCCACCCAAACCCCCCGACACAAACACAACAGGCGGGCAGAAGGGGAGCAACCCCCCCCCCGCACGACAGGCGGCGAGGAGG
>WURS02460902.1:0-13592 GCA_011762765.2 Rhinocypha anisoptera | reverse complement strand
AAAATTTCTGTTTTGCCTGTTTTGGGCATGGCAAAACCCGAATTGACTAGTCAACTCGCGATTCGACTAGGCAAAACTCAAGTTGAGCACAAAAAATAAAAAACGCGACGTTTTGTCTAGGCAACTCGCGTTTTGACGAGATTCGGGTTTTGACGGTAACATATATATTAAAGAACTTTTGCTTCAAATTTTTGAAAAAAAAACTAACTTCAGTTTGATTTATAGTTGATGATGAATTATGAATTCAACAACACTTCTCGTGATCTTTCAAATTAGAATATTTAACCCACAACACACGCATACCTGTTTGAAGGATTTCTTAAACTCCTTGCTCGATGTCTCCACCACAAACTTGGTGCTGAAGATGTTACACAACTTGGCACCGTAGCCGTTGCGTCCACCAACCACCTTCTTCTCGGAATCATTGTAGTTGGAGGAGGTGAGCAGATGGCCAAAGATCATGGTCGGCACGTAGAGTTTCTCCTCCTTGTGCATCGTCACCGGAATGCCTCGGCCATTGTTGTAGATACTGATCCGATTCTGCTCGCTAAATATCAATTATAAAATAAAAAATCCAAAAACAATCAATCATCAACTATATAAAAAACTAAAAGGTTCAACTAAATTGTAAACAATACCAACCTATCGATATCGATTCGAATGGTACTCATTTTGGGATCCCGAATCTTGTTGTCCGCCGCGTTGACCAGAATCTCGTCAAAGATCTTGTAGAGACCGGGCACAAAGGAGACGTCCCGCTGGATCATGCCTTTTTCCGAGTCGTACACCCACATTTGCTAATAGTGGAAAAACAAAGATTTTTGTTTATTTTATTAAAAAAATTCCCGCTTTTATAATATGATAATTATTAACAATCAATATCAATGTTTTAAATTTAAAATTTATTTAAGACAAACTAGCTAAAGATGTCAGCTCTAGTTAACTGAAAAATATAGCAATTTATTTAATGAATAGATTTTAAACTACAAGATATACGATACTAAATTTAAAGTATATAAGATTTTGATATCAGTTTTCAAAATTTTTACAAAAAATTATTATAATAATATAAATAATTAATTACTTATTAAATTGTATTAATTAACAACTCACCTTGGTCTCGCGTTCCACCGATCCAATGTAGGTATCGGGACGAAGCAAAATATGCTCCAATTGGCTCTTCTTCTGGTAGATTTCCTCGATGGCCGGATTCTTCTTGCCATCCTTGTTCTGGATCGCCTGTTGATCAAAACAAAAACAACATTAAATTATTACCAGAATAAAACTTTTGAAAAAAATAAACACAAAGAACCTACAGCAAAATCACAGAAAAAACGACTAGAAATTGATGATATAGGAAAAGTAGTATGAAACAAACTAGACACTTTGCTAAAAAGAGCAAATCTTGTTGTTGTTGGTGTAGAAGCCAATCGTGTTACGAGATGTAATAACATCTTTCTTCATCTTATTTTTACACATATTATTAATAACAAAAATATCTACATATCTACATCTATTTACATAATATATTAAGAATATATATAAGTGTAGAAAATCTACAAAAAAATAATAGAAAAACGTTGATTTCAAGTCATGTTTGCATCACACATAACATCACATGTGCATCTGTGTGAGTGTTACGTACTCTGTGAAAAATGAGTAGAACATGCGCGCCAAAAAACAGACGCCAAAATATGTTAGCATGTGTGTGAGAGAGAGAGAAAGAGAGCCTCGTGGAATAAGGACCACCTGGGGCCTAGAATAATCACGTGCTTTGCGAGAAAGAGAGGGAAGGCAATAAAATCGTTTTTACAACAGAAACGTTTATTTTTGCTAGACTAAAAAAAGAATTTTGTTCAAAACTTTCAAAAACTCAAAAAACATTTAACTTTTTTAAATAAAATTTTAAAATAATCTTTTATTGTAAATTCATAAATAAAAAACTATGTAATAAAAATAGTTGAACAAGTATAAATATATATTCTTGATAATTGGAATTGAAATTTTGAACAGAGATTTGAATATCGTAAATATAGTGCTCAAGTGATTAATTTTTACCCAAATTAATAATTTTTTACTAGTCTGTTAAATTCTAATATAATTTTATTAACGGTATTGAACCAAAATTTTGTCAATTTAAAAAATATCGAAAAAAATGTTATCAAACTAATCAAATCTTTTTGGCAAGTGTTTTTAAGAGTAACAATGAAACATTGATGCGACATTTGATTTGAACCAACAGAGCACTACTACTACAATAATTAAATTATCATGTAAAAATGACCGAAAAAAGATGATATGGAAATCAGGACAAAGTCGAAAAATTAGAAAACATAAACATACCTTGAGAGGCGTCCGCTCGAAGCTACTCTCCTCGTAGGTGCTGTCCATCTTTGGATACTTCAAAGATGGATCTTAAAGCACCTGTAATGAAGCCCTACGTGAGACTTCAGGTAGGGTTAAGTTAGATTAGGTTATTAAAAGTAAGGTAGGTTGAAAAGAGAAAAACATAGGTCGATTTTACAGAAAAGTAAACGCGCTCAACACTGCAACACTGAAAGCGCGACAACGATGAAAGGAGGGTGAGAGAGAGAGAGAGAGAGAGAGAGAGAGAGAGAGAAGCGGGTCAACCAACGGAGAGCGCGCGCATTTGTGGCGCGTTTCTTAAGTTTTCTAATTTACAGCGACATCTGACGGGAGAATATTTCAAACGAAATTTTTTGAATTTGAATATTGTTTTTATTATTTATAAAACTTTTTTCTCTTTTTATCTATTATTTTTTCTTTTGCTTTGATTTAAATGTTTACTTTAGTTTTCAATTTTTTACTTGTTCTCTCTAACTCAATCTCTCACTCTTTCTTCTTATTTCTCTCTTTATCTATATTTATCTTTTTCTATCAATTTATAATTTGTCAAAGGTTATTAAATTTCTTTACATTTTTACACTAGTTCTCCTATCTCAATCCTTTGCTTACTATAATTAATTTTATTTTTTAATCACCTTAAAATGTAATCAAATTTTTGTTTTTTTAATTGATTGATTAATTATTTTTTTACTTGTGTTACCCACGGGTTTCTCACACCGGAAATGGTATAAATGCCAAGTAATTCAAACTGGTTAAACTTTCATTTTCTTTGTTTGGGCTTCTTGGGGGGAGTTTCTTCAAGTTGTTCTGGGTCAAAAACTGATGATGATGTTGTTGAAATTTTCCAAATTCAAGAAGTCTATCAAGTTGGTTGAATTGATACTTCCTCTGGTGATTTTGTCTTTGTTCGTCAAAAATCTGGCTCTGGCATGCACTGTCCCAACGAATCACAAGTGGATTGGTGCATTTCGATACAGGGCAAAAATTTATCTCGTCAACGATCAACATATGATGCATTATTTTGATTTGAATTCAAACCAATTTACGGGCTCGACCAAGAAGCTTAATGATATTGCTAGTGGTGAGTGGGTGGGAAGAGAGAGAGAGAGAGAGAGAGAGAGAGAGAGAGAGAGAGAGGTGAAAAGTTAATCCCAAAGATAGAGAGTTTGCCAACCTAACTTTACTTACACCACCAAACTAACCTAACCTAACCTATCTCACTCGCTCATTCATTTTTTCTTTTTCTATATATTTCTCTCCTATATATTAATGAATAATATTATCGTGGTTTTCTAGGTTCTATGTTCTATCATTTTTTGTGGTATTCTGCCACCCACGTTTTTATACTGTGAGAGTTACGCTACTTCTACGGTGCTTTCGTTGTGATTCGAATTTGTCACCGATTCGAATCTAATTTTCACTGTTGTGATTCGAATTCATCATCGATTCGAATCTAACTTTCACTGTTGTGATTCGAATTCATTATCGATTCGAATCTAACTTTCACTCTTGTGATTCGAATTCATCATCGACTCGAATCTAACTTTCACTGTTGTGATTCGAATTCATCATCGACTCGAATCTAACTTTCACTGTTGTGATTCAAATTCATCATCGATTCGAATCTAAGAGCTAACTTGAGTATTCTCTTGTAAAAAAATTATATTAATCTCTGTATTGATTGTTTCAGAATCCAACATAACCAATACTCGCTTTGCTCTGGATATTGAGCCAACCGAGCCATGTGCCACCTCAACTGCAAATCACCAGTTTTGCATCAACGCAGCGGCTTGGAGTAAAACCTTGATTGTGATTGGCAACAAGACCACTGGGCCAGCCTCCGAGATGTGGCAACGGGATCCGAATGATAACAATAAGTATATACCTTTCTGGCGTCCCGAGGAGGACAAAATGGCAGACAAATTTAACAACTTTACCGAGACTCTTGAAATGTTGCCCAGCACTAAATATCGACTCAAGGCCATTCTTAAATTGCTTTTCGATCAAGTAGGATTCTCTCTCTCCCTTTTACTCTCTCTCTCTCTCTCTATCATTCTTTTTCTTTCACTCTATTTCACTTTCTTTTTAATTCTCTCTTTCTATCACTCTCTCTCATTATCTCCCTCTCACTCACTCCCTCTCATCCTCTCTCTCTCTCTCTCTCTTTCTCTCTCTCTCACTCAGTTTTTCTTATTCTTTCTCTCTCTCACTCACTCTCTTTCACTAACGCTCTGCCTTTCTCTCTCTCTCAGCCTCTTTGTCTCATTCACTCTATTTCACTCTCTCAATCTCTCACTCTCTCTCTTCCTTTCTCTTTCTCTCTCTATCTCTCACTCACTCTCTCTCTCTCTCTTTCTCTCTCTCCCCTATATCACATTTACAATTTATTAATCTGTTCATTCATTTTTTTCTGATTCTAACAGGTAGCCTACAACAAATTTATCACATTTCACAGTGTAGCCTTCTATCCACTGCAAGATGCCCTTTATTTCGTAACTACACTTCGTGAACGTCAGGTATATACATTTTGGTTAAATTAATTAAATTAAATTCTCAATCTATTTGAACGTCAATTTCTTTTATTTTGAATTTTTAGAACCGCGCGGCAAACCAAGGATGGGATTTTGGTAATCACGTGATGTTTATGGCTTCTTTTATGCCACTCGGCATTATCTCCGACGCGACCTTTGTGGCCAACTTTGGCAATAATCCGATGGTTGGTGTTTTTGCGATTCAGGATAAACTCTTTGGTCTTTCAAAGAAAGGTACTCACCCAATTTATTATTGTTGTATTATGATGTACTGATCTGATCAGATTTTGGATACACTGTTTAAAAAATACTATCTGGTTATTACCTGACATTTAGCACGTTTCTGATTATAACCTTACAATTTCAAAAAGGGAAATACTTTTTTGGCCGGAAGATTTTACTCAAATGGCGGTATTAAAGAGAAACAGTAAATATTTCTCAAGTAGCAGTATTAGGATAACATGATAGTAGAAGTTAGATAGTAGAAAATAGTCGAAATATTGTTACTGTCATCGTCACTGCCACATGTTTTTTTAATTATTAAAAAAAAGTTTATAATTTTCAACTTTTTATATTAATAACAAACAGTTTTAGAAATTTAACTGTTAGTTTAGAAAGAAATACTGTTGCTATTACTGATCATTATTTACCGCTACTTAAGATTATTCTTAAGCAAATGAGTAAAAACTACTGTCAATTATCAAAAAACAGCAACTGCTACTTGAGTAAAATTACCGGACAAAAAAATACCAGCCAATTTTTTAATTTTTTAATTGACAATTTAAGAAAAGTTGGCTTATAACTCTTTAATTTTTTAAAAATAGCGTTGATTTTCCAAAATGTCTGTTTATAAACTTACATTGTTTAAATTGAAAGTCTATTACAAAGACTTGTCGAGTTATAACCGTGCTTAATGCTGGGTTATAACTGGACAGTATTTTTAAAAGTGTAGTTGAATATACTGATCTGTTTAGGTTAAAATTGTTGAATGTTCCATACTCTTATGTATTTGACTGAATGGTTTTAGTCAAAAGTAAAATAGAGTAAAATATCAAAACCTAATGAATGAATAACATTTTTCAAATCTAGGACAAATCCACTCGCTTCCCATCAAACACTTTCACAAGAACGGCACCGATGACAGTCAACCAACTCCGCTGGGTCCCGCTATAGAGCTGCAAAAGTTCTTCTGTGAGGAGATAGGCAAAATTCCCAAAATGAACATCACAGCCAACCGGAGTGAGGGTCAATCAATTCCCTCGTTCGACGCACTTCTACTGCCCTTCTACGCGCGCAGTGTGAACCAGGTGGACTCGCCTCTTCTCTCCGGTGGCACCTTTGTCTCGATTGTCACCGCTCTCGCACTGCTTCTCTTGCTTATCATTGCCGTTGATGGATGGATCATTCTTAGTAAGTGCTCATAACTCTAAATAATTTGTAAAATCAGGATATATTGGATATATCCGTATAAAAAAGTGATCATTTAGATATGAAATGCAAGAAAAGACAACGTAGAAAACGTTACTTTGATAGTGCTTTTTAGAAGAAAACTTCCCAGAATATATTCGTTAAGATTATGGAAGGTTCGAATAAGAATGGGGGGAAATTGTAGTTTAATTTTAAATATGACTCTAAACAAAAGCAGTATTTTTGTTCGGGAACTTTCTCCTACACTGGTCTGTGTTGCGATCACTTTCAAAACCAGTAACACAAATTAGTGTATGAGAAAGTTTCCAAGCAATATTACTGGTTAACCCTTTCGATCTCAAGGATTAACTGTAAAAGATAAGCTTTATATCGCTAATTGAATGAAAGGGGCACATACGTCCCGATAGCGCCTTCGAGGGCGAAAGGGTTAAGTTTAGAGCCATATTTTAATTTAAACACACACTTTCTCACACTTTCTCTCTCTCTCTCTCTCTCTCTCTCTCTCTCTCTCTCTCTCTTACCAGCTATGAGTCAGTCAAGCCCCGCCGGTCGCAAAGGCCTCAAAGGCCGCAAGTCTCGTCGATCGCACAAATCGGGTCGCAAGTCTGGCTCCTCGAAGAGTCGTCGTTCGAGTCGATCGACTTCGTCGAAAAGTCGTCGTTCCTCTCGCTCTGTGGTTCGTTCACCCTCGCGAACTCGAACCTACGCTTCGGCTACCTCCTCCACCACTCCCAACACCACCACCGGAAACTTCTCGACTCCCATTGTCACCAGTGCTACGGCTCCTGTTGGTTCCGGTATGGGCAAGACTACATCCGGTACGGGTCAAGTGCTACCACCTAGCGCAACTCAAGCCGCTCCACCTTCGGGCCAAGCAGCTCTTCCACTTCCTCCTTCCGGTCAAATGGCTAGTCAACAAGGGCCTCCTATGGTCTAAACTCTTCCCGATCACTCGTTTCTCAAACCACTTCCGGTTTCGAATCCAAATTTTTTGTTTTTCCAAAACTAACTTCAAAGTCTCTCTCTCCTCTCTCTCTCTCTCTCTCTCTCTCTCTCTCTCTCTCTCTCTCAAACTTGACATCATTATCTTTTAATTGTTGAGTGTTTGTTTTTTCCAAATCTTAAATTCTTGTTTTGTTTGTTAGAATTATAAATTTTTCAAATTCTACTTAGCATCAATTAAAAATTTTTAAACTTTAAAATATAATTAGAGATATTTAAGAAAGAGGAGAAAAGTGAGGAAAAAATAAAAAAGAAGGACCGCCCAACGTGGGGCTCGAACCCACGACCCTGAGATTAAGAGTCTCATGCTCTACCGACTGAGCTAGCCGGGCACGGTCTGATGACACCTAGGCCCTAGGGGTACTTTTTATGCCTAGACAATCTATCTAAAAAAAATACTAAAAATAACCAACGCTATTTTGAAATGCAAAACTTAGATGTGTTTTAACCTAGTCACAAGAAGTTATTCTTTGCGGATTTGCTTCAATAATCACCACTCTTTTCAACAAAATGCATGTGCGCAATCTAAAAACTAATATTTATCTAGACGATCGTCGCATTGTGCGGCAATATAATCGAGATAGAAACTTTATAAAAATTACTTATTCCAATAAGTTTATTCAAAAAAATTAACTAAGACAATATCAAATTTATTATAATTACTTATATTTTTAAAATTCCCCAGCCAGTCTAAATATTCTTTTAGCTTCTCATTCCTTTTATACGTTCTTTTTAGTAAAGTCTAGCTCACTTTACTATATTTTACTATGTAACTTGTCAAAATACGTTCCAAAAATGCCAAAAACGCCTTGGGATATTAATTAATTACACATTTGTTGATTATTGTTTGTTTAATAAACCATTTATTAATATAAAATATCATGTTACAAAATTCCTCGAATTACATAAGATTTAACTATAGTTGGCACTAATTTATATGGTTTTTTTGAAACAAATAATCTGTTTGGTGACTCATATGATCTAATAAAACGAAAATTTGTTTCATATGTGCTATACCAATTTTCTCAAGTCCCTTATCTATTTTCGAGTTTTCTGTAGAATTTTTAAAAAAATATATTTGCTCATAAGCAAAAATTCGTTGGGAATTATTGGGGTCGGTATAGTACTTCTCTGGGTTAATCCAACCAGCATTATTTTGTTTAAATGTAAAAATCACAAATAAATTTTTCAGAGTCGTCGACAATTTTTGATGGAAAAAAATTTGAAAGATTTCCGTCGACAAGATCAATAACCAATTTCATCTGTTCTTTTAACATACAACTTTTTTGTAGATTTTTAATTTTTTTTTTGACATTTGCCCACTTTTTAAAAGATTGATGCTTTCTTTCAAAATCAAGAGTTGACCATAAAACGGGAAGACCAAACATAAAGGTGAGTTGGGTATAGTGAGTTAAAAAATGAAGTTTTGGTTTTATCCTTTTCTCTTGTTTGTTTTCATCAATCAATAAAACAATTTTTATCATTTCTTTGGCCCACTTTTCAAAGTTGAATACATAATTCTTCTTAATTTTCCACGAAAATGCCAACTGTGTAAAATCTTTAACTAATACGTAAAGCTTGAATCCATTTGAATCTTTTTTTATATGTCCGAGAAAATATTTCGGGAAATCTTGCAATTAATTCTGCTTTCTGTAAAATAAAAATAAAGAATAGTTAGTTTAAATGTTCAATTACATAATATCAAGTGTATATATATACCTGAACTGCTTTGGCACCTTGGTTCCGGTTCCGAGTGGTAACTTATAAGTTAGCCTTAACACATATAAACATTCAACAAGTCTTCAGTTTCGCAAAGGGTTAGTCAGGCAAAGAGACTGAGCACGTGGTAAAGGCGAAAAAATGCGGAAGCGTTGCGCTGCGCAACTGGTTTTTTTACACTCAGGCCCCGAACCCTGGCCCCCAACGGAGTAGAGGTATGTTCCTCATGGTGTTGGAGAGGTAACAGAGCAAGTGTGGGGAGGATAGTTGCGCGCGCAGGTTTATGCGACACTCTCAGGAAGCAATGAGACAGCTGTCGCTGGCAATCAAGGGGCCATACTTTAATTACCTAAACAGTTTAGAGGGGAGAGAGGGTTTGCAAATTTGCTCACTATCTGCTTACCAAGAGAGGGGGTGGGGGTAAAATAAAATTTACGTAAGAATTTTTCGCTTATCTATTAGTAATAGACCATTACTTAACTCTTTCGTTCCCGAAGGCGCTATCGGGACTGTCAGAAAGTGATCCCAAACGACACTACCTCTGTGAACGACACCAACCAAACCTAGCCAGGAAGTAGACCTTGCGCGGTGTGCTCGGTGCGGTCGTGCCATGCGATCTCTCTCGCATGGTATAAGAAGCGGGCCGTTCTCTCTCTTGTCTCCCAGTCTTTGGCCTGTGTGTGTTGGTCGTCTTCACTTAAGCAAAAAATCACAATTATTTGCTTACGTAATAAAAAGTATAGCCCCATATACCAAATGGTCTAGGCTGCAACCTCTTCCAATGGATGTTTTTTCGTCTCCTGAAGGGTAAGAGTCTTCGACCTCGCTTCGATAGCTCAGTCTCGACAATTAAAAAAATATATTTTATTATTATTATTATTCGTTAACAAACAAAAAACAGTGAAAATATATAGAAAATGAAAGAGATCACACAAAAATACTGATGTTTGAAGATAATCGAGAAAAAAATCATACGTGAAGAATATTGCCAAGTTCGACGTCGCTTATCTCGGGAAGGTCTGCTTGGTTAAGAGAGAGAGAGAGAGAGAGAGATTTAGAGAGACAGATTCAGAAAAACAGATAGAGAGAGAGACAGATAGAGAGAAAGAGAGAGAGAGATACAGAGAGAGAGAGAGAGATTTTGAGAGAGAGACAGATAGAGAGAGATTCAGAGAGAAAGAAAGAGATTCAGAGAGAGAAAGAAGGATTGAGAGAGATTCAGAGAGAAAGAAGGATAGAGAGAGATTCAAAGAGAGAGAGAGAAAGAGAGGGAGAGAGATAAAATTACAAAATTATTTGATGAAAACATATAACTCAAACAAACAAAAACCTACCCAACTCGGAAGAGTTCCCTCCCGGTTCCGAGTGTTTCAAGTGCCACCCAGCGGCCTCGATAGTCAAAGTCCTCGAAAGCTCGGGTTCGATCTCTCGAAAAGCCCGTGAGCCGAACATCTGCCACGGATAGGCCACGGTGACATCGATGATACGTCTCTGTAGAACTCCGTAATCGGTGGAACACACTCGGTAGAATCGTTGCCACCAGTAAAGCAGAGTGTTCGGATCGGTCATTCGACTGATCCACAGTACTACCGGATTTAGCTGGGATAGAGGGTCAAGCGTTTCGGCAAGATTCAGAATCGTCTTGGTTGGAAGATGGTCTCGAATGAAGGTCTACGTGTCAAAGAAGATCAATAAAGTGATTTAGATAATTGTCTTCTAAATCGTAAAATTAAGTGGTGTTCAATATTCTCTCATTCTTCATTGTCTGTCACAGTTTTGTACTGTTAGAGTTACGCTACTTTCACTGTGCTTAAACGATTCGAATCTAACTCTCACTGTTGTGATTCGAATTCATCACCGATTCGAATCTAACTTCCACTGTTATGATTCAAATTCATCACCAATTCGAATCTAACTTTCACTGTTGGTGATTCGAATTCATCACCGATTCGAATCTAACTTTCACTGTTGGTGATTCGAATTCATCACCGATTCGAATCTAACTTTCACTGTTGTGATTCGACTCTTTAACCGATTCGAACCTAAATTTCTGTGTTATGATTCGAATCTTATTCCGATTCGATTTGAATGTTGTTCTTAACTCTTCGGATTCAAATTCATCACCAATTCGAATCTAACTTTCTGTGTTATAATTTAAATTTTATTCCAATTCTATTTAAATTTTTTTGCATAACTCTTCGAATTCTCATTCTATTTAATTCGAATTCAAACTTTTCCAACTCTCACCCGAATTGACTCAATTTTTTTATATAACCCTTCGAATTATTATAATTTGAGTTTGAAACCTAAAATTTATAAATTCTATATTTCTAGAAACTACACATTGATTGCATTGATAACAGCAGAAACTTCCAGCATAAAAGCTAATTAAATTGGAATCTTAAAACAAATTAGCAACAAAATGTCCTACCTGACAAATGGTTTCCACTTCCGGTTGTCGATAAGTCACCGCGAGTACATAGAAATAAAACACTGAGTACGGTTCGAATTCCAACTCGATTCCCAAGTGAAGATGTCGAACAAACTTGTAGTAGGTCCAGTAGGGCAACCGTGGGTAATACTCATCCTTGATCTCACCCGAACCAGTCGAACCAAAGAGAATGGTTTTCTTTGTGGACAATATTCGGTGATAAGTGACGCGTGATTTGAGAGTTGATTGGTGAGTTGAGAATAAACTTCGGTTGAAAAGCAACCTTAGATTGTTTTTGGTTGGATTGTTAAAGTCGGACAGTAGCGCCAGAGTGGATGGGTCCATGAGTTCAAGGTCAAGGGTTAGAAGATTTGGAGTGGAAGCAACATTGCCGTAGAGAGCCAATGTGTCTAATGGACAACCTGTTAAGAAAATTATTAATTAATAATTAACACTTTCGCTCCCAAAGATGTTATCTGGACGTATGTGTCTCGCTCATTCAATTAGCGATATAAGGCTCATCTTTTACTGATAATCTTTGGGATCAAAAGGGTTAAAGTTGTTTGTTTAAATATTAATTTTTACAAGTGGCGGAGTTAAAGCGCCGTCAATCTCTTGTTAAAACTAAGTCAAACTCAAATTAGCATAATTCGAAGAAATATGCAAAACAATCGAATCGATTCAAAATTGGAAAAGTTCGAATTCGAATCAAATTGAATGAGAATTCAAAGTGTTATGCACAAAATTCGAATCATAACACGAACAGTTGGATTTGAATCGATTAAGAATTCGAATCACAACTGTGAAAGTTAGATTCGAATCGGTGATGAATTTGAATCACAACAACGAAAGTTGGATTCGAATTGATTAAGCACAGTAGAAGTAGCGTAACTCTCACAGTACAAAAACGTGAGTGGCAGAATACCATAAATAACAGAACATAGAATATAGAAAACCATGACCATATTATTTATTAATATATAAGAAAAATTCTAGCTTTCTGATTCTGACTGTACATATTCAAATCTCCTATATACTAATAAATAATATGGTCGTGGTTTTCAATGTTTCTTTGTTCAATGTTCTGTAATTTTTCGTTTTCGATTTGAATGTTGTGCATAACTCTTCGAATTCTCATTCAATTAGATTCGGAATTCGAACCTTTTCAATTTTCACTCTAATCGTTTCGATTTTTTGCATAATTCTCCGAATTATATTAATTCGAGTTTGACCTTGGCGAATCACATTTCAACAAAAGTGACACCTATTATCAAACATGTAAACTACACAATATATCCTCATAATTATTTCATTCACAAAAGATCCTGTATTTCATCTCATGTTTGTTGGTACCAATGCAATACCCCCATTTGAAATCCTCCCACGATGATGTTCTAACATATAACAGTTATATATCAATGATGATCTTTGGAATCTCCCTCCCTGTAGATATCGTCGCACTCAAGTAGAGATAGTTCTCACAGAGAGGTCTCTAACTCTCTCGGAGACTAAAAATAAAATAATTAACATTATATGAAAATTAGATAAATACAAAACACTCCAAAACAAAGATTGGTATATCACATTTTGACAACGGAGAAGGAGGGATAAAGATATTAAAGAAAGAGATTAATCTCTCTCATCTAAATATCAAAAGTACTAGAGATTGATAGTGAGTGAGTGAGAGAGACAATCAGGTGATATAATATTACCTAATAGAACACCTAAACCCAATCCCCCCTACAAGCAGACAAGTATTGCTTAGACTCTAGACTTTTAAGCAAATTTTTTAAGTATATAAACTCACACTGCATCACTTAGCAAACCATCATCACCAAACCAACCAAACCAATTCAAATCAAACACAACCTAAACTGTCACAAGAAAACTTTCAAAAGTATTAATTATATTTTTTAATTACACTACACCATGAAGACCACAATCGCTGTTTTGGCTTTTGCCGCTTTGGTTGGCATCGCATTGGCAGAGATCCGGTGCACCGAGGACATTTGCACCAAGATCAAGTGTCCCATTGGGGCCCGAGAGGACTACTGTTTGGCTCAGCCCAATCGTCGTTGGGACCCGAAAGGTGGCATCTGCCACTGTTGTCCCGC
>WURS02460891.1:0-13593 GCA_011762765.2 Rhinocypha anisoptera | reverse complement strand
AGTCCCGCCAGCCAAAGAGGCAACACAGCTGCGCCAAGAAGTGGTGAGCACTTATCCCTCGCCTAACTAAGCCTACTTTGATTTCTATTTCTGTTCTCCGGTGACAAGACTATGCATTTCGCTTTGTCAATTAGATGCATAATAGTATTCTGTGCATTAATTAGTATTGGAAGTCCTTTACTTCCCCCTTCATCGTACAACAACTTATCAAATGACATTCCTGATTTCGTCAGTAAAACTATGGAACTAATTACTGTGTCATTAAAAAATGTAAGAAATATTAGAAGTTTTAAATTGCAATATTACAAGTATTTCCTAGATGTTACTCAGTGCTACTTATTTGAAAAACAGTTTAATTTAGAAATTCCTCTATCTAGCTCACCTGCTAAAACCTTTTTCATATACCATGATGTACTTTATGTAACTGAATGAGTATATATATATGTATATATATATATGTGTGTGTGTAATTCAAATTATTGTACTATTTTCCTTTGGCCTCTGTTTTCTGTTTTTTTTCTTGATGTATATCTGTTCTTGTTCTCAAGTGCCTCTGTTGCCACAGGACATAATAAATTTATTCTCTTCTATTATATAATGATGATTGGGAGATTTTTGTTTAAATTTTCTTGCAATTGTAGTGCTTGCTCCTTCATTTAATTGACCACTTTTTTTAGGGAAAGGTGTTTCGTGTCGATCCAGTAAAACTCGGCGGACTACGCATTTACCGTTAAAAACTAACAACGCAGTTTCTCCATGCATGTTTATTTTAACACGGTAATTGTTTATGAGCAATGCTTCATCATCAGGTAGCGACGATATTCTTGCCACGAAACTATCGTCGTGTTCAATAACACGTCAATGTGGAAACTGCGTGGTCAATTCGCTTACTCCCGAGGCAAAACGTGGTTTTCCCGGATCGGCCCACCTATCAGCCCCGCCCCCCTCTCAGCAACCTTAAATTTTCCCCCTGATCTTCTTAGCATCTCTTCACCATGTGGTGTCTCCCATATATCCCTCGCCAATCTCCAACCCTATCACAAATGAACGTTGCTTGATTCCCGGATTGTTTACAACACGAGGTAGTGGATCCATATTGGTCAGTTCGGAAAGTTCGCGAAATATTTTTAAAACGCGTTACCACCGACGGTATTTATCTGGCTTCACTGAACTACATGTAAATGCATGGTGTTGCTGGAACGGAGGTGGTCTGGCGAGTGCCTCTTTCTTCTTTTCTCCTGTCAATGCTTCTAGTTTTTATTTACTTAATTTTCTACTCTTTACAATCCTCTTGAATCTTACCAGACACTTTATCATATCCAGATTGAGTCTGAGTCCGCATCAGCTCCCGGATAACTTCTGTTATTGAAAACACTGTTCCTAAATCGCTGTCTAACCAAGATGCAGGTATCTGGTACCCTTCCGCCGCCGCCGCCCCCTCCCCTCACCGCCACCTTATTGCGCCCCAGGAAGCAAAAGGGGGTCGATTCAGGTCCTGCTCGTACCTCACTTATTCCCAAACCAGAACTTCCAGCAATTCACCTTGAGATACTCGCGATCAATTCCTAGAGTCGCTCTTCGTACAGGTTAATAAGTTTTAGCCATCTTGAGATCCATGCAGCATTTTACCAGGACAGTTAGTTATACATATATCATCGTTCAGAGTAAAAATGTTTGGGAATAAATATCGTACGTAAATCTTTACGACTGAATTCAATCGCATCGAAATGGACACCTTAATCTTTTGCACTAATAAACTCTTAACTATCTGATGGTAGAGAGGGAGGGAGAGAGACAGAGATAGTGGTCAGTCGTCATCAGGGGTTTCTATTATCAAAAATCTCAGAATAATCTAAATAAAATAACTGTTTTATTAGTTCATCCCATCCTTGTGAGGTCGCATGTTGTTTACGGTGAAACAAGTCCAGTGATTTTTTTTTATTTCTAACATTAAAGCACAGTGGACGGATCCTAGGAGGAACAGTAAGGTCAATGAATTTCTTTTTTAAAAGGTTTAGTTTTATGCTTTGACTATTTATTTTTCATGATTTTTAAATGTTAAATTATATGTTTCCAGCACGAAGGTCTTTTATTTAGTCTTTTTACGATTTGATACCTTACTACAGAGGGAGTTATGAGTCTCACTCTACACTTTCTCACTAATGTGAAATATTTTGAGATTGTTAAAGATATTCAAACTTCATCCATTAATTTATAGTTTTAGCGGTATTGTTGAATTTGGCCTTTTCCCATCACTGAGCGCACGCGAGAATGTATTTCAAAAATCAACAATTTTCATAAATTTTATTGTAAATCATTTGCATTTAATAAATAAAAAGGCCGACCGGGTTAGCCTGGTGGGTAGCGTGCTCGCCTGCTAACCCAAAGGTCACGGGTTCGAATCCCGCCCAGGGCATGGATGTTGTGTTTGTTCAGATGGGTTTTTCTATGTATTGAAGAGGTGCGAAATGACCATAACCGTCGATGCACCCTATAAACAAAAATACTACTACTAATAAATAAAAAGCTATGAGTGTACAAAGTACAGATGGAAAATAATTATAAATTTTCCCTTATATATATTTCCTCACATCGTCATTTATTTTTATAATGATGTTAGCTACTTGTGAAAGCCGATATATTTTTTCATTATATTTATTATGTGTATACTTTTCATATATTGTTGAATTTGTCTTCTACGGGGTGTGAATAGAGATCAAAGAATTCTTCTGAGCGGTTGAATCCCTCGCTCGTATGAACCCGTAAAATCTCTTCCGCTCACATTTTCCCAATCGCATTAGGAATTAAAACGGAAGACTGCCTAATGTGGAGTGAAAGCCGAAAAAGGTAGGAAAGGTGATGGATTTCTGAAGTCATTAGTGAAGGGTAGAATATTAGATAGAGGTAGGAAAAGTATTTTAGATAGAATAATAGCTGGTAATAAATGCGGCTTGTAGAAAATGGATTTATTTTCTCCGGCTTGTGTATTTGTAGTTAAAGATTTCTCCCGACAGCAAACTTCAGACGACGATCAATCCCGCCGTCCGAGTTGGACTGATGAGTAGATTGTCCGCCTGCTAATCCAAAGGTCGCGGGTTCGAGACCCACTCGGGCATGGGTATTTTCAAATTGTAATTGCCCAATTTCTTAGGCATATGAGAGGAAACGAATTTCCATAATTTCGGCATGATAAAGACAAATTATTTTTATTATTAATAACGGAGGCTGAGGACCATCTGAATGGTTCTTCCTTCATTATTGGATCGCGATTCACTCATTACTGTGAATAGACGAGGAAGAAGTAGTCCCAAGAACTATCGAAAGAGTATTTTTACAGCATACCTATAATAATAGGGAAACTGTTAGGACAGATATTAAGGCATGAAGATTGTAATGAAGAGAGAGAGAGAATAGGCATTTGAGATAGAACGATAAGTTGTATGAAGTACATGGAGTTGAAGGGAATTAGGTAAGGAATTCAGTGGACTAGGTAAGTATCCTCGAATTCTATTCATAATTAAAAGAAATTGCCAATTTCCACAGAATATAGATTTATTTTTATTTTAGTTTCGGTGTTATTTCTCCATCATAAGATACACAAATATGTTGTAGACTTTTGCATATCTGATGATGGTGAAGTAACTACTTACCGAAACATAAGTAATAATAAATCTTTATTCTGTGGAAATTCGCAATTTCTTTTCACTATGAATATTTCAGCATTTCACAACAGGGCGCCTGAATCTTTATTACTTATCAGTGAGTCCGTCAAAAGCCTACCTCTCCAGTTGTTTCTCCCTCATTATGATTGAGTATCAAAATTAAAAGCACTGGTCGGTGACCCGTATAAAAAGTAATAATAAGTCTCTAATAATAATAAGTAATAATAATTCCAGTAAATAATCTAAGTCCATAATACTCC
This sequence comes from Rhinocypha anisoptera, assembly GCA_011762765.2. Taxonomy (NCBI): domain Eukaryota; kingdom Metazoa; phylum Arthropoda; class Insecta; order Odonata; family Chlorocyphidae; genus Rhinocypha; species Rhinocypha anisoptera. The sequence goes on along the minus strand of WURS02460891.1, from coordinate 9,671 downwards.
ATGATTGTATATTATACATTACTGGTACCAGGTAAATGTTACTTTCATCTTAGTATATAATCCGAAACTGTATCCGATAAGTAGTGAAACAAAAGTATCACCCAATATTGTCGGATTTATTTGGTAAAAGTTGATCTACTATTCCAGCCTTAAGTCATGGAACTGTAAGTCATTTTAAACTCCACGGATTTTGTTATTCAAGACAATATTGATTATTTTATGGCCATCAAACTACTTAGTATTGGAGACAGCGATTGGCTGGATAACTGGTTACTACCGTTGAAAAATAAAATATATGAAGGTGAAGAACTTGTTTTTTAATTTAATCTACTTCGGAAACTGTACTTATTTCCAAGTATTCAAGTATTGCAGCAGTGAGAATAATTAAACAAATGTTTTTATTCTTTGTCTGAATTATATGGCGGTCTGGCCGATCTAAGTCACATTAATGCAAAAAGTGTTCAATATGAAGGTAAATCACTATTATTTCAACACCCATTTCTGTATCATAATCAGGTTAAAGAAAAAATACTATAAATGTGATCGGCCAATACGTTGTTCTATTCTCCATTGCGTGATTTGTGTAACAATCCTCTCCAGACTGCATCATTTATTCTCTGTGTGCTCCACCGCAGTGTTGCGCTTTGGAACTACTAGGCATCTTTACCCGGCATGCTTGACTGAAGATGGAATTCTTTCATTATAATAACTTTAATCAATGTTCATATAAGTTACTTACTAATTTTATTTATGTGTTCTCTCGCTTACTCTTACTTAGACAACACTTTCAAATTTAAAATAAAAAACATAGGATAAAAGTGCAGAGATTAACCTGGACGAAATGAATAAACACATGCTTGAAACGATGTGTAAGATAACATTTTATTTGCGTGAGCTTCTGTTTTGGTGGTGGATGTAGTTTCATTCAAAATGGACAAAGCATAAAAAAGCTTCGAAGGTGAATGTGTGAGTGAGAATGGAACACGATGTAACCTAATTCCAAAAAATTTCAATTTTCTGAATTATGTGAAGGGGGAAAGTTTTCTTCGAGTAGAAATTTTCGGGGAACCACGATGTCGTGTCGATTGGATGAGTGATAAATAAAAGCAGCGTCTGAGTTTGTACGGAGGAAAAACCACAGCTTAGTCACTCTGCGCGTGTTACTTAAAAATGAAGTGTTAATATATGTATTTTGGTAATCTCTGAATGACTCTTAAAAAACACCAAATCTGAGAAATGAATACTTTTCATCCAAAATCCGCTTATATCATAATGCAAAAAGTATAATCTGTGATAAATATTTTGAAATATGATAAAATTTTGCTTCGTCACAACATATGGATTTTTTTAACTACAGACGACCACGATGGATATCGAGATCAAAAATAAGATTGAGAGACTCTACTTTGCTACTGTAATATACAATCAAGTAGTCACATCGCAATTTTTGATAATGGTATTTGTTGCTTTAGTATTATGACTGGAACTCATTCATAATATTTTTATCTCCTGTGAAAAGAAAGTTCTAGTGTTTCTGCGTTTCAAGAAAGCATTATACAAAGTTTTCCGTAAAATTTATTCTCGATTTAGAAAATAATAGCAAAGGTTTTATATGCTGAATTAATCAAAATGTAACTAGTTGTGAATAACAGAATCCTTTACATAAGACACAGAATATCTTCAATCGGAAATTCCCCTACACATTTTCATCTGCCATCTCTTAATCCATCTCTAAATTAATGACACTGAGGTCATGGTAACCCAGTTGGAAGATCACTTTGATTCTGGATGACCCGGATTCAAGTTTCGATGATGACTCTCCAGCTAAACCAAAAACGAGTGAATATAAGTTTACCAAATATTACTGGGAAACTACAGGTGGCACAGCCATAGGAACTGACATCCTTATCACCCCAATGAGTGATTTTTCGCATGCCGTTGGCCTTAATACTAGGTGAACTCAAGGAATACCTCTTGCATGTGGTATGCAGGCGTTGTTGAATCTACCTTCACCTATCAAACCACTTAAGGTTTGAAGAAGTGATCATAATTGGCAACCACGTCATAGCTACTATAAGAAAGGTTTGAGAAAACACACTGCAATTCCACATAAAAATTTTTATGTGGAATTGCAGGATGTTTTCTCAAACCTTTCATAATGAAAGAATTCCACCAAGTAACGCCTGAAACCATATCTTATAGCTACTATAAGCTTCCCTTTTTGCTGACGCCACAGTAATTGACAAGGATATTTTCCATCAGAAAGATAAAAGTTCATTAGCGGATGTAATACAACAGTGGAATGAGCCATGGAAATAATACTTCGAAATCTTTTGTAATAAATTATCATAAAAAGAGTAACTATTTAAAAACTGTACATCATTAAAAAAGTATAATATTTTAATTTCCCTTAATTCATTCTCAAACAAGTTGTATACTGGCAAAAAAATCTGAAAAAAAGAAAGTTAAATAAATGAATTTAATAATTTCAATGGCTTAATCAAATGAATTTCGGGGAAATGAGGTGTGAATTTATAAGTTCTTTTTTTCTTGTTATGATCCGCATATAATATGTTGCCGTTTGTTGAGATCCTTTTGAGGTAGGCATTATTTTTCAAATATATTCTTTGCGACTAAGATCTAATGATTCGTAAAATTTCGCGAGCATAAACTCCAGAGTATACTTTTTTTTATTTGAGTCATTGGTCAGCGAAGAACCACATTGAAGGGAACATCACAGGTTAATATTTCGTATAAATTTGTGGCGTAAATTAACACTCTGCCACACGTTCTACATCTAGCCATTAACAGCCATTAGTCCTGCTCGTATAAACAACTTTAAGCAGAAGTAATATCGAGCAAAAACGACAAGAAATTAGGTGAAGAATTCTCAATTTTGAATTAGTTAAATGTAGTGGTGGTGATTCCGAAATTAATTATTCTTTTGACCTTCTCTCGAAATCAAAAGGTGTCTGCCGGGAAACCCGAGTATTGAAAATGACCTCAGCGGTCCTTAGCGATGGCGCCTGTAGATACAAATCATAATCCCTTGGTCACGGAAATCACTGAGGTGAGACAATATGCTAATACCTCCGAACAATAACACCTTTGTAGTAATTTTATTTTTTCCCTCGCCTACCTCAGGCACTATGACGCACAGTACCCCTGAGCTCTCATAGCAACTTTGTCTCCATCCTCATTTCTTCCGGAGAATGAAAAACTCCCATAACCCACATCAAACGGATCGCATACTCACCCGGAGCGTGAGCTTGGACAGAGTGGGGTCCCGGCCGCGGACGTGAAAAACCCTTTGCTCTCGGATCCCCTGCGGCACGCAAGCTCAGCAAACTTCATTCCATTTTTTTTTCCTCCCTCCTTCAGAGAGAGACAGAGAGCGAGAGAGAGAGAGAGCGCGTGTCGACCGTAGGGAGCCGGTTTCGTATTCCGTACAGACGCACAACAAGGGTACACACTCGGTGTGGACGAACACGCCACCGACGAGGACAGACGTCAGATGGGCTGGCAGAGTTAAAACGTTCCGTGAGGGTGGAAAGGGCGATTATTCGCGTGGGTATGGACTCGACGGTTATCTCGTCCCTTTTCGTGAGCCGCGCGAGTCTTGCAGTAAATATTTTTCCGAAGGGTCGTTCCGCGTCACCTAAATGCGAGATAAGAGGTAGAATTCTACGCACAAAAAGAGCGGAAGGGACAATAATAATTTATTTCCTTCGAAATTGTAAATCATACTCTCCTTTGTGTCAATGATGGAGGCTGATCCGGTGGGAAGAGTAAAACTCGTACCTTTTTACCGTCTCTTCAATTTTGTTCGGAAACAAACGAATCCCCGGAAAACCGTGGTGTCAAACTTCGAGGTCCCAAATCCTAATGTGTTATTTCACACGTTTTCTGATACAGCAACCTATAATTTAGACTCCCTTTATGAATGTCTTAATCCGTTCCGTTCGCTTTTACTTTATACCACCCACATGTCACTAGCAAACATAGTTAAGTAAACCGTTTAAAGCAAGGAATAATATATAATTGCAAAAGAATGGCTGAATCTTTAAAAAAAAAGTGTCTATCTTGGAAGTTGATAAATACCACGTCACAAGCGAGGCCTTTCAATTATTTCATTTATTTTCCCCATGTGAAAACTTATGATAAAGTTCTTTCTAAACAAATGACCACGAGGCATATTAATCAACTGTTAATCAACAAATGCTTGAATATCAGATGTATTGAATAGTAATTATAAGAAAGGAAAATTTGAAAAACACAAAGTTGTCATTGTTTTGTATTCAGGGGTGGAGTGAGAAGGCATTTTATAAATACATACGGTACTTTTCTGCTATTGTTGAATTGATGTATATAAATAATCTGAACAAGTTAACATTGCATTTCTCTCTCCTAAACCTATAGAAAATATTCTTAAATATTGAATAATATATAAAATTTTAAATCCATTCTTAAAGGCATATTTGCGACTAAAAATATGACATTGACATGAGAAAAATTATTAACAGGTTTCGTCACGCACTTGTATAGTCATCGCACGTTGCACTTGCATAGAATTCTAAAATATGGAGAGGATAGGATTTCGGATAAAAGGAGTAGCAAAAATGGAACACATTGGAAACTCTATTCCTTGATAATTGGCACATTCACATGCCCTCACATTTCCACAACTTTGATTGAATAACGTCATGAATCAGAGATTTATAAATCCCTAGCTTTTCATCAGGAATTTCTTGTGTAAATCAATTGTGTATCAATTAAAAACGAACAAGGTTATAAACGTAGCAAAGAGAAAAAATGTAATGAAAAATTAGCTTTCAAGTCGTCATTGTATTAGATTTTGGTTAAGGAGAGCGTTGATCATTGAGATATTGAGATACAATGAATGTGAGATTTCAAAGATCTCCCGAATATATTATTCAGAGAAAGTAAATTCAGACCTATCCATCTAATACATCCGCGAGTGTTCCATTCTTCTTTCAAAACTATAGTTCATGGATGTTTTTTGAACCCTATAAGCGTGCCCCGGCATTAAAAAATGACGAAAAATCGGAACACGCTCTAAGTTTTGAAGCAGAACGTTCTGGAATATTGTTTTTGAGGATTGTAGAAACATTTTGATGGAAATGGGATCAATAGTAATAGATATTCAATTTTTTTACTAAACTGTTGTTCAATTATATCATAAGTAAATTTTGGCAAAATCTAAAAAAAAACGCCTGAAATTAAGTTTAATGAACAGAATTTACTCGAATAAATATGGGTAAAAAGCCATGAAATAATTTTTATGGCGGTTTATATAATTTACGGCACAACTCGTCTGGTTTATTCCAATTGGCGACTAGCAATGCAATGGAAGTACCCCTGCCTCCAAGCATATTAATTTATAGAACTGATTTCTTTTCGACACGTTTTCCTTTGCAAAGAGATAGAATTCGAATCACGAATTGATTGAGATTGGGATGGAAACACGAAAATACTTCACCTACATTTCACTTGTCACTGATTAAATGATTGAAAGCACTTGAGTTCGTGTGTCACCATACTGGAGAGTACACGTGTTCCTTCCGCAGAACTTGTCACCGAAAAAGAAGTCTTGATGAATAAAATTTATTATAAACATAAGCTGGTGTGTATCCTATGAAAAAATAAGTTATAAAACTATTTTCGGTTGCAGAATTAGTCCTTTCTTTCCCTTAGAGACAATTCGTTTGACATACTCATGCGGCCCTCCCAACGAGCTGGTGTCCAATACATTGATGAAAATAGCTGAAGATTTGATTTTATCTTAATTAAATTCACTAATATTTTCCATATAAAAACAATTATTTGACAGATTCAATGAAATACGTTTGACCTTCTCGCTGCCTTGACTGTTAATCCCTTTCAACTCTTTGACGCTAGATTTAATTGTCTAAAAAAACCTAGAGCCGCTGAATATTAAAGGTAATTTCGGTTAATTATTTGTACTCCATTTGTACATAGGGCGGTCGGATCACACTCACAATGTTAGAAAGAGATTGATGCCCAAACCAGCAAATTTATGGATTCTTTCTTTCCGCGGACAATGCATGAAATCAACCGCTGGAAAAAAGATTTAACTATTGTCAAATGTTTAGGAGGAGTAACGTTAACACTTGCTGTTCTCATTCCCTGCTACATGCTGGCATGTGTCTTACAGGATATTAATGTAGATGTGGATATGAAATGGTACTGACAAATTCAAACCATGTATTTTTCCTCTTCATCGTTATCTTTTATCTCTCTCCTACTTTGGCCTATCTATCGCACTAATTCATAGTGTACCAATATATTTTAATTTAAAGAAAAAATACCAAGTGAATATCATCTTACATTAATTAATTTTACATTTTCAGATTTTTAACTATAAATAAGAGCATAATTATGTCCAATCCTACACTGTGTTTTTAAAATTACTTTTTCATAATAGACAACCCACGAGTGTACAAGTAGTGCATATCCCGTCGCGAAATGTGCTTTGAAATCTTAGATCGCATCTTTGTTTCTGCAGTAAATGTCACCACGCTCGTCGCCACCTGCATCAGCAAGTTTATAAAAAATGGAACCGCAGAAACGCTAAAAAGAAAACATTAGCAGCTTTCAGTGGGTATTAAACATTTATTTTCTAAAATACCACTCAAGGAAGATGTATTCTTGAAATACAGTAAATATTTGATAGAAGTAAATCATGTTCCTCAGTTTGATTTGCATTTCCTTTTTTATTAAACCCATTCCACCTGAAAATTATATTTTATTTTTACCCATTCCACCTGAAAATAATTAAACGCTACGGCTTACTAATCTATCGGTGTACTTTTTTGTACAATTCCAATGCAGAATATAATATTGAAAGTTGATAGATATCTAAGGTGAACTAACTTATCTGTTTTCATAATTTCCCTGAATGAGTCGGCGCTTGCCTTTCTCCTTTCCCTAAAAATAAGGCGGCTAAAAGCTACTAATGCGTTTGACAAATATTTTTAGCAAGAGCTAGCTAAATATTCACTGGACGGAAAACAGTGTATGCACATATGCGCCCACGCGCTCGGAATATGGACGGGGAGTACTCGAAAAGGCGAAAAATAGTCGAACACTGGTCCCCGCGCTTGAGGGACTTAGTTGATTGCCCATAAATGGAAATGAATGCTTCAAAAATACGACGTCGGCGGCGGCACGGTGTAAGAAGCGAGGCCGTAAAAAATAATACTTCCCGCTCCATGAACTTTTGTGGGGCATAGAGGCGGTGAACATCCAGACAGACAAGCATAGGCACGCACGCACGCGGTGGGAGGCTGCGAGAGAGAGAGGTGGTGCTTTACGTTTTATAGTTTTCGAAAAGTTGGGTCAAGAAACAAGAGTTCAACGTTTTGTTCTATTTTTTTTCTCCTTAGCGATGGGGAAAGAAAAACTTAGCGTGCGGCTGCATCATTAGGAGTGCCGTAAAGCTGGAATGGTCTTTCTTCCCATCTGATGGATAAGGGTACTAAAGGGTGGATGGAAATTGTGTTTATGCCCCGCGGAAAAAGGTGTGGGAAGAAAACAAAACAAAAGCACTCAAAGACTCTTTATGCCCTGAGACTATTCTCCCTTCTATTCTCCCTACATCTACAACTCATTCATCTAAGCTGAAGAAGGAGATAGAGTGGGTGCTTTAAAAATAGGTTGATGTGCTCAAAAAGGAAAGTCATGTTCCTATTACAATCCTTTTATTAATCCCATCACGATTCGCAATCCAGATACGGGCTCGCGAAGGGATGGGTGCATGAAAGGGTACGCTCAAATCCCTGGGGTGGAGGGGGGGAAATGCAAAGCTAAATATATTCACATTCCCAATTCCAGAAAATTTTTCTTTCTTCTTTTATACTTCAGCGTGCCTTCTTTTTATTTTTACCGCTACCATTTGACAAATTAACAGCAGAAGCACTTTGAACCAACACCATCCATTAGCCATACTATCCAATCACAGCTAATAATCAGAATAATAGTGTGTACGTATTCTTGTAATTAAAGCCCCCGTATTTAGAAATTTTACAGTTGGAAAAAATATATTGTAGTGTACAACAGCAAACATTCAATTTTTTACGGCTCTCGATTGGGCGTAAATTAACTTTTAGGTCTTTTCAAATGCAATAATGTAATTTCGCCGTTGGAGAATGTAAACTGAATTTAAGTACAAGACTAAAAATTCAACAAAAGAGTTTCCCCAGGAAACATTATTTCTCGTATAAGTATACAGCCGCAAAAGAAAATTTAAAAAAATATAAAAAGAACTCCTAATTAGATGGCGTGGATCTCAGAGAATAAGATGCTCGTTTTGTAGTGGTCCAAAATCCATGTCATAGGAAAACTTCACCCATAACTTCAGAGTAAAATATACGCTGTGTAGGAAAAGAAGTAATCTAATGCCGAATGCATAATTTTCCCACGTGATTGGGCAGAGCCAACTAGACAGCTCTCCATCGCCACACCCATCTTACGCAACTCCACGGTAGAATACTGTGTATATATACATGATGATGAATGTCATCAGAAAGCACTTTTTATTGACAAAATTATTTTTTACTCAATATTCTCATTATTTGTGAAAATATACGTCATGAGTACAGGGACTATTCTGAAATATGATGGTTAATTATAAATTTGACTTGTAAACTCAAGTAAGCTAGCCGACCGGGTCAGCCTGGTGGGTAGCATGCTCGCAGGCTGACCCAAAGGTTGCGGGTTCGAATCCCGCCCAGGGCATGGATGTTTTGTTTGTCCAAATGGGTTTTTCCATGTATTGATGAGGTGCAAAATGACCATAGCCGTCGAAGCACCCTATTAACGAAAATACTACTACTACTCGAGTAAGCTTATAACGACAGCAGTTCAAGCATTTTAACTATCAAATTTTCTAAGACATACTGACTAAGCCATCTTTTAGTTACATCAATCTTAAAAATATTGGCATTTTGGGGTAGAAACTTAGAAAACTAAATAACCCCAAATAGGACCAAGATTGATCAGCCAGTTATTTGTTGAGACAGAAGAAGCTCATCGGGAACTGGCCGGCATAGCGCATCACTAAAGTTGAGTCTCATAATGACAAACAGGTGGGTATCCATTAGGAGACAGAAAAGAATTTTTGTTATCAGAGTGGGATTTCCTCGATTTTAATCTAATTCCACTTAAATTCATTTAAAATTAAGAATAAAGTGAACTAAAATTATAAATTAAACGTCCTTATATTGATGCTAAAATAATTTAATAACATAGCGAAACGACAAATAAGTATTGCACAAAGCATAATGCTCACGGTTCTTGAGTCTCAATTTAGTGTCTGGCAACGTAAATGTGTATCCTGTAAAGAAAGTCATGAAATGTATGAATAATTGCTCTCCAAAATATCCCTAAGCTAACATATATTTATTTCTAACTGGAAAGTCACTTAGTCAGTTGCATTTCATATCACGTTTGAAATAGATGAAAATCAGATGTACAGCCGACCGGGTTAGCCTGGTGGGTAGAGTGTTCGCCGGCTAACCCAAAGGTCGCGGGTTCGAATCTCGCCCAGGGCACGGATGTTGTGTTTGTCCAGATGGGTTTTTCTATGTATTGAAGAGGTGCGAAATGACCATAGCCGTCGAAGAACCCTA
>WURS02460881.1:0-13596 GCA_011762765.2 Rhinocypha anisoptera | reverse complement strand
ACGCAGGTGGAGAAAAGAGGGGGGGGGGGGAAGCAATATCATCAATCGAGGAGACTCGCACGTGTACAGTAAAGAGCAAAACACCATGCCATTAAAAAAAATATATGAATATATATGGCCATTAACAATACCTAGGATGTAACTGCAATTAACAAAGAAGAATCTCGATTTTTAGGGAGTAAATTGAAGAAACAACCGTTATTAAGGTGGTAGAGAATAGGGTGTAGTTAAAAATACACGACGATTTAAAAAAAAATTATAATTTCAATATGTATATGTAATATGGAATGCTGCATTCTAACTTTAAAATATGAAATATTACCATTCTTTAAGTCATTAAACTATAAATCATTGGACAGCATATGGGTGGCAAAAATGAACCTCCCTAATGAAATAGGAGGAATCGACGACTTTCTCCATTATTATGAAAAGCATGGAGCGAATACTGTTAGTTAATTGATGGATGAATAGTTCACCCAAGTCTGCATTTCACCTAACTGTTGCATGCGTTTTCTCGACGACAGCACCAAACCCCCAACACTCCATACTATTATAGATTGCATGCGCCTCAAGTTTTTAGTTTTAAATTTTACATTTACTTTCAAAACTATTAAAATTCACAATCGAAAGTTTTCAGGACAATCTCAGTATGGGATTATGAGCCTGCATGGGGTTAAGAGAAATTATTTCATACTTTTTAATCTGTTTTAAAAAAGCAATTTTGAATTTCTTTTAATTTACATAATTATTTCATACTTCTTTAGTCGGTTTCAAAAATGCCATTTTTAAATATTTTTTATTCATATAATTTCTCTCCATGAGGGAGTCCATTTTCTGCAATGAGTATACTATTTTCTTCCAGCTACACGAATGAGGTATCGGAAATAAAATTGTATTCAATTTTTTCCAACTATTTCTATGATCCCTTGAAAGCCCAGAAAAATTCATGTTTGGCTGCAAAAAAAAAAAGTTGACCTCTGCGAGGTTTGAACCCACAACTCCAAGGACAGCAATCATGCACACTACAGCAGAGCCAGGAAGACATCTGCTTTGACTGGGGACTTAAGCGTGTTTAGTAATTCATACCCCTCGGTCATTCCATCTCGCACAGAAATATGTATATATCTTTATACATATGCACGTGTGTACGTATATACTATTGCATAAGATTGCATTGTTATCTGGTTCCAAATTATACTTAAAGTTCCAAGTCTCTTTAGCTCACAGGGAAGTTAGTTTGAATCGATTCACCACCATCATCCGAACAGATGAACAATCAAACAAACAAGACGGACAAGAAAGCGATTTAAGAAAAAAGTGATAAAATGAAGTCGGTGAGCATACCTTTCAGGTGGTGGTTGACAGGTAGGGGTTGCTTAAACTGTTCCTCACCACCAGACTTCGTTTTGAGGTTCAAGTTCAGCTTCAGCGGCTCCTCGTTGTCCCTCACGAGCTCGGTGGGTGCGCTTTTGCCTTCACCTCCTCTGGACTTCTGCTTCCCCTCCTCGATCTGCGGAAGATTGATCGATTCGAACCACTAATGATCTCACAGATGACAAAGCGTGGGTGCCTTCTTACTTATCTGGCACGAAGCTATCTTCACGCGATCGGGAGTGAGAAAGACTCATCTCTCCCACCTGACCGAATGCTTCCCCTTAATCGAGCAACTCCCTCCAAATTCCCTATCGCTTCTCCTTCCCTTTTATTTCCATAATGAGATAGATACTGGAACGGGTGGAAACGTTTAACTTAATTGGGAAGCATCGTAGAGGAAGTGGTCGTAGTGACCAGAATGTTATGCGAAGAGGTGCGTCAGCAAGAGGCCTTTGCGAAAAGGAAGGAGTTGACGAGGGGGACCCTAAATAAAGAAGGAATTTGATCCGATGAGGGGGACCCTTTGAAGAAAAGATTGGTGAAAATTCTCGTATTGAGCATAGCATTGTATGGAGGTGAAAACCGATCCATGATGAAGGATGATGGGCATAGATTTGGAGGCTTTTGAGAGACGTGGGTTTGGCGACGGATGGAGAAGGCGAGGGAGAGGAAAACTGAAGAAGTGCTGAGAATGGTATATAGGGGGAATTGTAGCTAAACGCACTAATACCTAAGATATTTAACTCTTTGGAGGACAAATTAGAGAAACTATTTTCAATAAAGACTAAGATAAAAGAAAAGATAAAGGCTAAGAAACGGTTGTTCGGGTAAATCAGATTATTTACAACAGATTGATTAAAAGGAACATGTAGAGTATGAATATATGGTTCGGAAACCTGGTACATTAAGAAGGGTTATGAGCACAGATTAAAGTCCTTTGGGTTATGTGGGTTTGGCAACAGATGGAGAAGGTGAAGTGGACAGAGAGAGGAAAACTAATGAAGCAGTGCTGAGAATGGTATAATATAGGGGAGGAGAGGAGATTGTTGCACAAAATATGAAGAAGGCAGGAAGGGTGAAGATGGAAGGGGAATACTCAGAGATGCAATGCGTTGCTGAAGTCTTTAATATAGGGTAGAACGTTGGGTAAGCGAGGTAGGGGTAGGAAGAGAGAATAGGAATTTGGGAAGGAATGATGGGTGGTTGGAAAAATGAAGGGGGATCAAGAGGTAGGAGTAAAATCTAACCGGAGGCCTTAATTTTAAAAAGTTTTTATATGTAAAAGACAGCATGCTTTCTTTTCAACCTTTAAACATGAAGTTCCATAATTTTGAGCCTTAAATTAGAGAACTCTTTTAAGTTTCCCCCAACATTTACACAGATTTCAAGAGTACCTTTATCATCCTAGTGATATGAGAATCCCACTGTACTCTTGCATCTAATTTGAATCCTAGAAGATCAAAATATTACACGGCATTTTGCACATATGCCCTAGGATGTAGGGTGAAGGTAGTTACTTGTGCTTTATCCCTATATAGAGAGAAGCCATTAGCCTAAAACCAGGCAGTAGCTTCCGTGATTACTCTGCTGGACAAGGTGAGGGCTATTCCCTATATCTTCATTCTTGACATCAGCAGGCAACCATTGTTACACTTTCATTCCAATTTCACCTGTTAAATGGAAGTACATGAAGATGTGTGGGGATTATTTTATGCTGCTCTAAGCTGGTCACATCAACGGGAAGGGAAAATACGCTTTGGCATCTATTTATTTAACACATACCTATATCCGAGTAGCTTTATGTTAGAAAAGTGAATGATTCATACTCCAAAAATAAACAGTAATTCATTCATTAGGCTTCCAATCTGAAGATTTCTTGATTTCAGACCCCTCCACCCCTCCCTATTGCCACCTGGTGGTTATTCTACTGACATCGCTTTTAGAATGACCTCTTATTTGCTCCTCAAGCAAAACGGTGCAAGATATTAAAGAGTGGCTTTATTTACAGGGGGTAAATAGCTTTTAACATAACAAAAGTAATTTTTCCTGCGCTGAAAATGTTATTCGTCGAATATAAAATATTGCATTCACACGCAAATTTTGTACCTTAAACCTCAAGATATCAAACAATAATTACCTGTTTCTGTATGAAATGCAACATTTTCTCCTCATCGTCCTTATCCATTCTCTCTTTCTTGGCAAGTGCTTCCTGCAATGCTATGGTTTCCGGGTCTCTGAAATAATACAGTGGTTCGAGTACAAATTATTCAGCATTTTTTTCTGTAATAGTTTCTAACGAAGTAACAATAATGCAACATTATAATAGTCTGTATTATAATAAGAGTACTCACCTATCTATATATTGGACATACCACCCCTTTTCTGTTTCATCAACGACACATTTCCCTTCTCTTCCCAGCCACTTCACAAATTCGGTCAATGTTTCCCATTGTGTTGCATTCATATGCAAATGATGTCTTTCGGAAATGTAGTCCTGATAGACACGATTAGCATGGACTCTTTTAGTTCCAAACTGCCTACTTAACAATTCTAGGTACCCTTCCTCGAATTCCCTGAAGAATAAGAGACATGTCTGTAAAAGCTTAAACACTGGTAATTATTGTAGCTGTTTCGTCTCCCTCTCAAGAGAGTACTATCTGAATGTATAACTTGTATTCCATATAAACAAAGAACTTACTTTGAGAATTCGTCAATGTAACGGTCGGCATTATCTGCAAAAATTAATAGTTGCCTCTGATGGGATTCAGACATCATATGGCACTTGAAACCATTTTCATCTCGGCACTGTTTTTGGCACATCTGACAATACCATCTCAATTTCTGTAATCCTTTCGCTTTTATTTTGTTGGCTATGTACTTCGGTGTTCCAACTTCGTGCTTACCCATTATAATTACAAGAATGTATCCACTATACTCTCATAGAAAAAGAACTTCCTTTTCAACTAAACTAGATGTCAAGTACTCAATCACATTACATTTCACGTAATGAGAAAGACAAATCCTCAACAGGTTCAATAAATAAAGTCCCAAAGTATTATAATAACATAAAACTGTGTAGTTCAGTTATATGTCTACTGTTTCACTAATGTTTACTAAAAACCTTTAAACGTGAAGCCATAATTGCGAACACTTGCGAATTGATGGCGCTAATAAACATAAGACAGACGAAAATGATTCGGGATTTTTTTTCAAGCGAGTTTATTTTACATGTTTAAGATGAGTTATTATGTTTTTAACTTACATTGAACTTAAAATTTCCTTTAGTTATTCACATATTTTGAATTAAATTTTAATGCGCATTAATCAAATATAAAATTTTAGTTGTTTGAGGAAATTGTATCTTTAGCAGACGATGCATGTTATGATGATGGTTACTATTTTGTAGGTTAATACAATAAGAAATTCTATGAGGACCCAATACCTATATACAATATGAGAAGCCAGAACAGCAAGATAGAATTTGGAGACTAAGAGTTTCAAGTCCAGAGTCCATTGCTCCCTGACTCACCAACAGGAATAATTACATCATACCCAACACACATTCCCGATTCTTTGTTTTCCCTTTTACGAGACGTAATCTGTATTTTTTTATCTATAATCTGCGTTTATTACTGTAATGTCAATTAATTCCTTTTGTTAGTTTTGCACGTCTTAAAATTTCACCTCCAAAGATTTTTCTCGAAGTTCTCGGAAGCCTCTTATTGGTTGACGATTTGCAACATGTGCAATGTGACAGAAACACATGCAAAACATATATGACGTCATTCTGAAACAGCCTGGGACCCGAGGGGGTAGAAGATTGGAGAAGATCATTCGGAATTTGCTGGCGTTAATAACACCGTGGTGTGGTCTGATGGGTACGGTTTAAGTTGCAGGTTTTGGTTGATTTTTGCTGGTTTACCATCTGGAAATACAAGATTTGTGTGAGTCAAAAGGACTCCATGTCGTCGTCAATGGAACGGAAGGTTTTAGGTGTGGCTAAGGTTAATAATGTGAAGAGTCTTAAGAAAATCGAGGCTCAGTCATCAGTTGCAATGAATCGAAACAAAAGTGAGTAATTCGTGAAAGTTGTTTGGTCTTAAGAAACGAAGTTTAATTGTAGAATATTTGGGGTGTAGACGATACCTATGAATCATATTACTTAAGGACAATAGGTACTTGGCATGTTAGTTGTAAAAGTTAAGCTGTATTTTGTCTTCATGCTGAAATATCTAATATCTGACGAGAGTTATCGGTGTATGAAATTCTAACAATATGTTGTTAAGCATATACCTATTGCTCAATTATGAATGTGACAACTCATAAGAATAATGCTGTACTATTGAAAGTTCATTTTGTTTCGGTCTAGTCACAATTACATGAGTATGCCGAAATGAAGCTAAGTAAATGGAACTACAGGAAAGCGGTTGTGCTGTCTTTCTTTAATCTAACATTTTAGTTAATGATCTATTTTATTTTGACACAGGTACGGATTGGCACACGGCTGCTGTGTTTCTTCTATATCTTGACTCCAAAGGAGAACTGAAAGCGAAAACAGTTTCCAAACAAGTTATCCGAAAAATTTACAATGGAGAATTCAAAACTGAATACATCAATATGGCTGCTGCGGATTCGGTAATTATGCTCCATAAGCTTATCCCGGTTAAACTTTTCCGTTTTTCATTGACCTGTATCTTTTGTATTCTTATTATCTACATTTATATTTAATATACTATCACCAAATGAATATGCCCCTCCGCGCCGTATGTAAGGAAATTTAACGTCAGACGACATTGCATCATCATTAAAGTATGTTAACCATGCAATTAACTGGAGGGAATACAAACCCGAATTAGGTAAAATACATGTTTAGTCATAGCGATGGATAATATATAGTGAGAATGTGATTTTCGTTGTTCTTAGAGGAAAGTCAACCCCAAATGATGATTCGCCAAATCTGACATAGTATACTCAATGTCTTACCATATTGTCTCGAAGGATGTTCCAAACAATGTTTTAAGAATGCCAAACCTCAGAATTGGGCGCCAATCTTTTTCCTTTCACTTAGGTGATGATATGAGGATAGGGATTTGATATTTAAAGATTAATCCAAGATAATGGAATGTTCATCATTTTAGATGTCCACCATTTCAATTTTTTTTTTAAATAGGGTTTTTTTTTTACCCACTCTGCTGATTTCATCATCCTGTGCTTGCAATTCTCATTGTTGTCTGTTAACGTTCCCAATGCACATGTCTCAGTCTGCATTATTTATTAATAAATTGCCCTCTCCACAGTCAGTTGCATGCTTGCCCGTTGCACTTGGTGCTGACCTCTCATTTGATACTGTTTATTCGAGTACATATTTTTTTTGTTATTCGCTATGGATATAATGGTAGTGTGTGGTTAATTTTCATCAAAGTTATATCGGAACACGTGCATCGCAATGAGTAACAGCTTTTCAATCTTTTTACATGCAGTTAGAAACTGAGTATCCAAGAATTCACCACAGTTTTCTCTTTCCGAGGTATTAGGCTCTGCTGCGGAGTCTAATAAAAATCAATTGGATCCCCACTGTTTGAATTGAGAAATGGACTTGCTTGCGACTCCCGATCCCTTTTTAAAATCATTACAGTTGTTGGAGGATGTGGATCAGCAATCCATTGTTCCATTCATTCACTTCATGGAAGAGACCTTTAATTTTTAACTTGCTCTTTGAAATACTAAAGGTCTAATATTATTGTTATTTTCATTATGAGTTTTTTGTTTTTGGTTCGGCATTCTTATTTTTCTAGTGAAATCTTTTTCTTTGCTCAGGATACACATGCTAATTGGTCAAAAAGTTACATTTTTTATATTCGTTAAGATTTTGTAAAAAAAATTCTTATTAAAAAAAAAGTGTTTTTTCTCCTGTGAAATCTTTTTCTTCATTCAGAATGTGTGAATCTTGCATCATCATGTCTGAATCTCTATGTATATGGTGACCTAGTAGGTGGAGCAATAGATAACTGAGCAGATAGACCCTGTGGCGAAATAGCTTTAGGATATATTTTCAAGTAAACATATTCTCTCGAACTCAGCACTAAGCAAGAATGACTACAAGATTGACATGGCGATGAAAAGGACTGCAAAGGTGGAGAAGAAACTAGCCCTGCCACCGACTAGAGAAGACCAGAGAGGAAGAATCCGTCAAACCCAGAGCCCGCGTTACTATCCCTTTTGTCGCCGGAACCTCCGAGAAGATCGCCAGGATCCTGAAAAGACATGACGTGATGACGAGATTTAATTTGCGTGGAAAAGATCGCCAGAGTCCTGCCAGGAGCTATCCAGAGGCGTGTGCAGAGTACCTTACTCCTTCGGAAAATACTACATCAGGGAAACCTACAGATCCATGGAGACGTCAAGAGAGCATGAAAGGACATCAAAGGATGACCAAGAACAAGCAGTTCAGATTATCAGCCATTTCTGAGCATGCCTGGAGCGAACCTGGACAATGTGTCAAATTCGAGGAGGCCAAAATAATATCAAAGGAGAGCCGCTATTATCCCATGCTCATCAGATATAGAAAGAAGAAAGGTAGAGATATGGAAAGCACCCACAAATTTCAACAGTCACGATGGCTACCCACTAACTATGACTTGGAAAAGGATAATACATTCTGACCAATCACAGCACGGCCAGCCCTATATAAGCCCGACCAAACAGCATCTCGATACTTTGACCTGAAGATGCTAGCAGGATGGATGTCACCCTACGCCGGAAAATGTGGACGAAGCACCCAAAAATGCTGAGCGCAAACATATATTCTGTTTAGATGGTACCAGAGAAGCACAGGTGTCAAAATTCATATGTGACAATGGTTTTATCTGACAGAGATGCTGAGGTTAATGTATCTGGCCATTGGTCTTTTATTTGCCGTCTCTCAGTCATCTTTCATCATGGTAGAAATGGCCCATAAGTCATAGTAGGTTGGGGTCACAGGTCAAGAATGTTTTCTTTCTTTCAGGTATTTCCTCCCTGTTAAATAATTCGTAACCTCTGGACAGAGGAATCGTTTGGTCATGCATGTTGTTACGATTTTGATGCTGGCCAGGTGAGATTTCATGTACAAGGCTTGCTCAATTAAGAGTGGTCACAAATATTTTTATTCCCATTATTTATTGGACAAAAATTTTATTTTCACATATTACGCAATGTAGTGCATTTGATTGAGTTGATTCCAGGAAACATGTTTCAAATTGCAAAGGGTCCTGTTGATGCAACATTAGTCATTTTGATGGAACCTATGCTGCATATACATTAAACGTTAAGCTAATACTGTTAGAAATTAATATTTTGCACAATGCACAGGGGAAATTAAACTTTTTCGGCTTTGCAAAAAAGTTTTAATGCCTCACTACCACTGGTTTCATCAAATAGTTGAGATCATCAGGTATTATTCGATGTCTGATGTGGTGGAGATTTATTTAAAAGATTTGTGAAACCATTTCCTCTATTCATAAAGTGCTTTAACCAAATTAAGCCAAAGTCTATTGAACTAATTTTCCACAAATAGGTTGGGAGAATTCAAATTTATGGTCACCGATTTTTGCACAGCCTTTCCACAGTAGAAAGTTAGTTAAAGCTTAAATAATCAGCATCCAAATCTCAACATACATGAATGGCATCTTAAATATCGGAAGGTGAGATTTATTGCCAGGAACAAGAGTCGTGACCTTAGTGAGTGACATAAAAAGTTTGTGATACCCATCAGAATGTTTAAGTACTCTTAATTTTACTGTGCCTTGCTTTGCTCATGCTGTCTCGGCGACACTACGTTGATGCTTCCATGACTTCTGGTTCGGGGCATGTTGCAGAATGAGATTAATTCTTTTTTTCATGCATGCAATGGTTTTTCATGACGAACTCACTTATGGTCAACCTCATTGGCCCTTGTTCCCTTAAAGGGGTCACACGGTTGGCTCTGCTGAGAAGATGTACCGGTTCTCTTCTTAATTTTTAAGTGGAAAGAATTAAAATAATTGGGTGCTGTCTGCTCATCGGTGTGTGTTGTGATTGTTTGTATAAAAGTATTTTTGTACCAAGAATCAAGTACATATACCCTAGCCATTGAAGAATCCTAATCCTAAAAAATATACAATCTCACACAAAGGATGGAGTGGCCTTAGTGGTACAAGAATGGTGAAGCAATCTGCTATAAAGTATATGTCTGGGAAACATGGAAGATCGTAATATACAATTTGAAGTGGTTACAACATGGTGCTATTTCTCTGGTTTATTTACAAGAATGGGACTGTTTTTTTTGCAGTCCCCCGAGGCTTCATCTGGCCAGGCCAGATGCTGGATGATGCCTCAGCAAAGGCAAAAACCGACTGCATTTATGTAAATAGACCTGTGAAATAGGACAATGTTGTAATACTTTCAAAATGGATATCTGAAACCTCCACTAAGTCTCACTTGAGACTACTAAACTTTTAAAATAAGAGATGATGATGAATGTAAATCAACGTTCACTTAAATGATATGGTGCTCGGTCAGGGATCTCCCCATCGGATGTTTGCTCCCCTGCATACGCTTTTAAAGTCTTAATTATCACGAGAAAAATTCACGTTTTTTGTCCAGTCTTTGTTCGTTTGGAAACCGAGTGAATTTTTCAAACGCAGGTTCCTGTTGGAGGTGGAATTCACTGCTAAGCGTTGCCCTTGTTCGTATTTCATATTGGTTTTGTGTGTGCCTCCAGTGCTGCCTTTCCTTTATTTTTGCACACGTGCTTTTTCCTCGTGCATCGATCGTTAATTCTGGTTGCCGGAAACGTTTTGCCGAATAAATTAGACCTCTTTAAGTTCTTGCTCCACCTTGATAGTATAATTATACCCGAAAGTTTCCAGGATGTTTTGGGTTGACTGATCGCTAAACGAGCGTCATTAAGCCGCGCTGGTTTAACTAAACATGAGGCCGACGCATGGCGAATGAGCCGAACAGTTGACGCAACAGCGGATTCCTCAATTATTTTTACTTTGACAGAAGGCTCCTGTCAGGTTGCGGGGAGAGGTGGGGCGTGGAGCATTCTAGGGGCGCAAGTTCTCTACGCTGCAATTTCTCTCCGATGCGTTCCTCATTTTTATTTGTTTGCATTGACAAATCTTTGGGAGACACGAGGCAAGCACGCAGACGAAGTCGGTTTCACTTCACCGCGTTTTGTTGCCGCGTGATCTCCTCCCCTGCCATACGCCTCTCAAGTTTTCCATACAACTTTGTTTCAACAAATGATGAGTGTTGCAACGCCGCTTCACTTTCTTCGCGGACGTGTCGTGATGTTCCAAACAGATAAAAATCGGTAATGAATCCGTCCACAAGGATAAGATTTTTAGCATTACTTCCTCGTTCGTACAATAAAGTAGAGCAGCGGTGCAAAACTTTGTGTAAGAGAAACCCAGTAACGAGAAAAAATTGTTTTTCATTTTGTACAACAACTTCTTTTGTTTAAATTTTATGAGCATAACGGTCTGCAAACCAATTGACAACGGATGAATGCAGATAATGCAAAAGTTTTTCTAGTAGGTATCCCTATTGTTGTTTTACAGAGGTTGTCCTGTTATATTTGTGTTTTGTTTATATACCTTTTGAGTTTGTTTGTTTATAACATATATATATATATATGAGTTTGTGTTATATACCACATAACGCAGCGTAAAACAAGCTAAAAATTGGTTTTGAATCGCGCTTGAGATTGATTGGGCCGTTTTCTTGTAACCGATGTTTAATCTCAGGTATCCGTTATTTTTATTCAGATAGCAGAGGATATTTCGCGCTTTCATTTCGAGCAAAAGCCGATGACTCCGTGCGCTCAACTTCCCTTCTTCCGCCGCAAGTACCTCTTGCGAAAGAGATGATTTCGCACTCTCCCCAAGGCCGACCTGTTTGGTGGTGTTTGGGATGAGCAGAACGCACCTTCGCGAATGTCGATGGATGGGAGGAGTGTTTACAATGAGAATAAAAATAGCATTTTTCCACATTTTATTTTTCTGTGGAAAATGCTGTTTTTATTCTCATTATGAATCTCTTCCACCACATCACGCCCGATTCGGCGAATATTATTGGGAGGAGTGGTTGCCTGTCGCGGTGTTCGACCTCGTGGCCATGGAAGATTGCATTAGTTCACTAGGTGCCAATGTCAAGATTTATCTCCCTGACGAGGCCTTTTTTCATGCGAATGACTTATAGGAATACTCTGGAGGAGTGTTGAGATAAAGGGGGATCCCCTCTCTCTCTCTCGGAGTGCTTCCTGGAATAGTGCTATCTTTATTCCGATGAGATGAGAGCGGTTGGTCGAAGGTCTTCCACGTTAAAGATTCCCTTGCGTCCCTCCCTCCGGTAAATGACGGCACTGCGTACTCTCTCGC
Source organism: Rhinocypha anisoptera (assembly GCA_011762765.2). NCBI lineage: Eukaryota > Metazoa > Arthropoda > Insecta > Odonata > Chlorocyphidae > Rhinocypha > Rhinocypha anisoptera. The sequence continues at coordinate 1,819 of WURS02460881.1, read as the reverse complement.
CAGCGACATGGAAGGACGACTGACTAACATTCATCTGTGGGAGAATATTACGGCTGTCCCTTAAAATCTAGCATTCTACATTTAATAAAGTTGGAAGGTACGCGATGCCCCTTACCATAGGTCAACATGGATTTTTAAAGGGATTTGAGTGCTTTTAAACACTAAATAAAACACTTAAGAGTACTACTTAGGCCCGTGTTCATATTCGGGGACTCGAGCTTTACTTGATTCCCGCTGGAAAATTTGGTCGTATCCGGGGGGGCAGACTCGACGAAAACTCAGGACACAATATCGCCGCATTCCGCTTTCATTAGTTTGTTCTGTCGTTATGAAATTTACGAATAATATATCTAGATGAGCACGACTTCTGAAGCTTGTCATTTTTCACTCGCGCTTTCAAAGGTGAAACTGTTGATAGTAAACAATCGATAACAACCGAGGAAATAGCAATTTATTTACATTGTTGTTCTTTGGCGATTCGAGAGGCTACCTATAATTTTAAGATTGTCACAAGGCCCAAGTTACTCATAAATTTGGAGATGAGGAATGTGTACAAAAAGTGTAGATTTTGTTTGTCAACGAAGATTTTACGGGTCGTATTCGTTACGGCATTCCGATCGTCTTTTTTTCGTGAGAAATTGAAATTCCAAAATTATTCTTTATTTCGCAGCGCGCTCGGTTCCGCGACAATTCTCGAGAAGAACTAGGGACTCAAATGAATACGGGTTCGGAGCCGGTGCTCGACTCGGTCTCGATCGAAACACGAGCGGAGTTCGTCTCAAGAATAGACGACGAATATGGCCCACGCAGTTCAGCCTGAAGCCATGGATTGAATGAATTTATACGTCCACATGTGACTTTTCTGAGAGCTATTGGCCCACTACCACAAACCAGTTTCGGTTTCGGGCCGAGTCTATTTTGAGAACTCAACCTAGGTGAGGGTGAAAGTTTCCATTCCCCCGGAGGGCACTTTCGCCGTCATTGCCATACAGAGTACGGTTTCAAGTCCGGTCGTCAGTGTCTCACACTTCAAACGAGCAGGAAAGGTATAATGTTAAGGGAATTTTATATATCTATCCTCCGAAAGTTTGTCTAAATGGGCCAAATGGAAGGGTAGGCGGATGGTTCAGTTACAAATTTTTTTTTCAAAGTTATAGTTTCAACTTCTCGAAGGTGTTGCCATATAGCGCTTCGAGATTTCAAAGCAAATTTGTCGGCGTGGGTGGCGGCGAGGTGTTAATGTCCCCTACCGCCAATTTTTTCTTCTGGGATCTTTCCAATGATTGATTTGAAGAGGTGAGAAATGACCGTAGCCGTACAGGCACCCTATAAACAATAATATTACTACCACTATTGTCAGATTAGAACGAACGGTCTTTCGAATAGGTTGGATTTCGCAGAATGGTTCTTTTATGGCAAAAATGGACACCGTTCAAAGTTTCAGCGAAAATATGCATCCCTAATTTATGCCTAGTAGTAAATTCGCCGGTAAATTCAACTCTTTTGAATTGCTTTTTTCGTTCATACGATAAAGAAGAGCAAGAATGGAGACTAAATAGCATAGGTTGAATGTCGTGTTAAGTTCTTTCGTGTGTTGTGGTATCGGAAGGTTATAAGATGGAGAGGCTGGGTGGCAGGATGCCCTGTGATCGTTCATTCTAATGTTGAGTGGTGTGGTGCATAACCAATATTATTCACATTGTGAACCTTTTCGAAGTGATTATATATATATATATATATATATAGAGTAGCACGGCCACAGGGGTGGCGACGAAAAACACAGGACACAGAGAAAAATAACACTCACAAGTTTTTTCCA
>WURS02460871.1:0-13596 GCA_011762765.2 Rhinocypha anisoptera | reverse complement strand
AGTGACATGGCCTTAGAAGAAATGCTTTTAATATGTTCACGAAAAAGAAGTTTAGTGTCAAAGATTACACCAAGGTCATTCTGAGTTTTGAATGCCGGAATTACCTGTCCATACATTCGATAATTATTTGCATGGAGTGATTTACGGAGAGTGAAGGAGAGGATATTTGATTTTGCAGGATTTATTTATCTTTATAAGAATAATCAGCGGACACACGGGAACGAAGGATAATCACCTTTCGCTTGGAGTTTCTCCACTTCCAATTTACCCTCCACGTAACTCGTTATGAAGGCGCGTATCTCTCCTGCCGATGTAGATTTTGGTTGAACTTTCCAAACATGAACATGGAACATTTTAACTGTACCTTAGAAAGAGCAACCCTTAAGATTCTTTGCATTTTCATAATGTTTTCTGAGTGCGTAGCACGGGATCGCGTCACTTCTATAAAGTCATTATTGTCGTATATATGATGATCACCTCATTTTAATGCATCACTACAGTTAGAGTGAGGAAATCCGGACTCGGATACCAGGTTCTTTTTAGAGCTATGAGTATCACTGTGCTCCCTGTTTGCGTTGCGTATGTTCTGCCCTTTGGCAATTTGCTGCATCAGCGAAGGTGACCCTCGAAGATATGGCTCTCAAAGCAGAGTGTATAGGTGTATCAGATGACTTTACCACTTCAGGCTCATGTTCTAAGACAGCTCCTGCAGGAATTTTCAGCCCAGAAACCTCAAATTTTAGGGTTTCAATATCGCCGCCATCTTACTCAGTGAAAACTTAGAAAGTCGACAGAGTAAACACTTCCAAAAAAATTCTTTGCTATCTAAAAAAGATTATTGTAATTAATTGACTTGATTGATTGTGTGTTTTTTGTGTTATAATTCGTGTTTACTAAATATATATTATTGCTGGGAGTAGATTGTTGGGCTCTTTCTGTTATCATTATGTGAAAATACGATTTGAATATCTTCACTAAGTTATGGGATTGGCATAATTTCATTTCCATGCTTTCAGCCAAGTAGAGAAGTTATGTATAGGTTTTCTTGTAAAAAAAATTAACAAACATTTCAATGTCCTCGACAGTTGAAGTATTATTTAGCTATACTCTATTATTTTAACAATAGATATCATTATTTTCCTGGATCAGGTTGCGATTTGTGTTTTCTATCATTCTTTTTATGTATATCTTCATCTTTTATTTACTCTTGTGGTTTCCGCTACCTGCTACCGAATGCAAAGCATTTAGGGAAAACAGAAGAATGCTGTAAATCAGTTTTATTTATACTGACAACCCATGATGACAGCACCTGATGAAGAATCTAGTATCATCGTTTACTTTCGAGAGATCCCGAATTTGCACCCTGAATAACACACAAATGCCATTTTGAGTGCAGACTCAAGAATGTGAGAAAATCTAGTAAACAATATCGAGAGCATTCTGAATTACCCAGGCCCTTATCTAAGGGAAGGGAGGAGGAGAAACCGGAAAAGGAGAAATAGGCAGGGCCTGCCAATCATTTGTCTCCACCATTTCCCACAAAATATCAAGAATACTTGGGAGACAAAATTGAAAAATCTTGTGCCAAGAAAATAATTATTGGGAGCGCCTGACGAAGGAACCTATGGAAATAAGGCTGCAGATAAACAACTTTAACTGCAACCAAGGGTTGTAACTAAGCAGCATTTGGAAACCCACAATGAAAATAATGACTTCAGAACAGAAAGTGGGTACATTATTTCATATTGCAGAGCACATCAACACCTTCACCCAGATGGAAACTCTAGAATCTTTCTATGCATTAATATCTTTGGTAATCATTATTGAAATTCGATGAAACTTAAAAAGCTGTGAGTGTTGATATGCTTAAAAGGTGAGCCTGGTAAGTGTAACAGTCTTTGCAAAATTATAATTGTTTAGGGTTAAAACTTATAAACTTTAATCCAGGGGGCACTTACTTACAGGCCTCCACAAATGGGTTTTTTAAATGATTTTATGACTTTTACAACATGTAAAATAAAAGTTTATTTTTGTACTTGGACTTCCCATTTTCACAATGAGCTATGACGTTGAACTATAAACAGTCAGAATATCTTCGCTATTAGTTATGCTATAAATTTTGAAATAAAGCAATGAAAATCTGATTACAAACTGGTTTTTAATATTTAAAAAACACCCTTGAAGGCCTACAGATACCAAGATACGTTTTATTTTTAAATTACACCATTGTTTATAAATATTAAGAGCAGAATTTCTCTGGATTATTTTTTTATATACCTGTGCCAAGGCGTATTTTTGAAAAACACCATCTCACATAGTTTCACTATTCAAAAGCTCATAGTGCATTAATTTTTAATAAAATTTTATCATGTTATTTGAACTTCCATTATAAACATGTAAAATTTCAGGTCTAAATACTTATAAACAACAGCTCTATGATTTAAAAAAACTAAAACTGCCTCTTTGTTTCTGTGGGTCAAGGATGTTTTTTTAATTTTATATGTTTTCTCAATGCATTTTGTTTCAATATGCATATAGCAAATAAAAATGTTTTCTAATTGTTAATAACTCAATCATAAGTCGTTCAAATATTTCAAGGAAAACTGATTTTCCACACTAATTGCTTAAATAAATAAATGTTGTACCACTTTTTTCTTCAATCATGTGATGAGAAAGTATCACCATCTCCAAGAGATAGCTGCAAAAAATGGTGGATAGTAATTTAAGTTGTTAAAGCTAATTGTCCTAGACTACTAGGTTAGTCAAAAATAAAGGAAACGAATTGAAGAACATAAAGTACTAACTAATAAAGTACTTTATGTTGCAGGTAACATAAGGTAATAAAGAATTAGTCCAGTCAATTGGTGAAATTCAAGACTTAAATTTGCAACCAGCCAGGAGGTATTCTAAGTTGTAGGCAGTGATAAATTGAGAATGCTTTTGTATACTTTTGTAAGATGAAAAAAGTGTGTTAACAAATGGTGGAGTGTGGGTCCAAAAGTTGGCAAAAACAAGTTTTTTCCTTCTGCAAGCTACAATGTCATTTTTAGAGAGATAAGTCCCGAGATATCATATTTAAAAGTTATTAGTCGGTTATGTTGATCGTTTTGGTGTGAGACCGCAGAGAATACGTTCATGTACACATGACTGCCACCTTCATACCCTTCCTTGACCCCTTCCAAATTTTATGGCCTGTCCATCCCAAAAAGGTGCGAACGGTCACACTTTCCTATATTCCAGGAATGGGGCACCCCTTTGCAGTGCCATTTATGACAATTCACAACCCTCGTGCGAGTTTGACGAATGCATTTCATCAGCCGAGATTTGGGAAATGGTTTTCTGATCCACTCCTCGTCATTTCCCTTAGTTGTCACAGTTTTAATTAGAATGCTGGTTATAAATGAAAGAATTTATATTTTGGTATCAAATTAATCTGAAATTATCAAGGAAAATAATATGGAATTAATTTTTTTATATATCCCTGTGTGAAATATTTTGACTATATCAATCATATCTTCACTACCCCCTTGGAGAGAACTGAGCTACGTGGTCAATAAGAGTTGTCCCAGGTCCGGCACCTAATAATTGGAACTAGGTAGAAGGAAAAAATGCTGCGGCTACTTTTCTCCCACACACAGCCATCATGAAAGAACAAGGCTCCCAAATGTTGAGGGTTTAATAATATCTTCAATTTGAGCCATGATTAATGTTTCAATTAGTTTATGCAAAAATGCTGAAAACCATAAAAATGGCTGTTTTTGCAATGTTGATAATTGAAAAAACTTTTAATATCATTAATTTAAAAGGATTTTTAATTTTGAATCAAATGAGTAAAACTGCTTTGGTTACTTTTTGCAGAGATACTAATATTTTTTTATTCCAAAGCCCTCAAATGATTATTGCTCTAACATTTTTTTGCTTTCTTGCTGCTTTTTTCCTTTAACTTTTGAACATTCCAACTCCTTTAAATACTTATTCTCTTCTTTAAGACATATTTTAATATGTAATGTCAATAAAAAATTAATATTTAACCATTTTTGTTTTTTTGCATAAACTATTAGATCAAAGTAATTGTACCACTTCTCTAATTGAATGTTTTATAAAACTAAAACAACAACAAATCAATAGATTGTTGCAACTTAGAAAAAGGTATTGGGACTTATCTCTCTAAGAACAATATTGTAGCTTGCAGATGCAAAAACCAAATTTGGAACCACACCAATGCATACATACTTTTTCATCATTAAAAGTACATAGACATGTTCAATTCATTACTGCATACAACATACAATACCTCCCAGCTGGTAAATTAATGCAACAAGTGAGCCTTTATTCGCCTATTTACAGGGAGGGCTGTGACTAAAGACGAATAAATATAATTTAAAAAAATTAGAATTACAAAATGTTATCACTTTGCTGGAATATGGTTTAGCTTTGTTGGAGGCAAGAGGAAGGCGAAATGTCAGGCATGGCAAGAGAAAGGTAAAATGTCACAAGAATGTTGAGATACTTTGATGATTTGGTTCTCAAGTCACCCACAGTTATTATGGTAAAATTGGGGAGATGACCTACATTGGAAATTTTTCATCATAAATATTCTTATTATACATTATATAGTTGTTATAAAAATGTAGAGGTGCAGTCCATTTCTCACTCCAAGTGCTTTGAAGCACCACCGCTCCTAAGGCCGGTCCATTTCATTTCTTCGCTTTGAAGCTCTTCAAGCACGATTTTGAAACGGACCAGTTCAGATATGGGGTGGGAGTGGTTGCTAAGGGACTTGTTTATAAATAAATATATCCATCAACTTAATTGTGAATACTAAACATTTAAGGCACAATTGTAATCTTCTGTACTCAATAATAAATTGAAATCCTCATTGAGCCAATCTGAGTTATAACTACCATAATATTTTATATAATGGTAAATTCTTGGACGGCAGAAGTTTGGATACCTGTTGCAAACCCTTGGTTAAAGTTTGTTTATATGTCGTACAAGAAAATTGGCGCTAATTCTCGAATATATCGAACGATAGATCACTTCTGCTCCAAATGCCTTTGGAGGTTAAGCGTTTGGTGCGAGTTTTATGCTCGATCAGGGGCCCCACAGTTGAAGCCTTGGAGCACTTTTAAGCGTGAATCGGACCATCTGTAAGCACTCGGGAGTGCTTGGAGCGAGAAACGGACCGCACTTTAGGTATGAAATGATACATTTATCGTTCATTCAACATAACCTTTCAGTTTAGATGAAGCTACTACACTTGTTTTTCAAACGGATTCCACCTTGCAATTACCCATTGTATATTATTCAACACATTTTTTCTGTTAACACTTGATGAACATCTAAACACACCCGAAGATGTTACCTGCCACTCAACAACGGCTTTTACTATTCATTAAAGGATGTCACTCAAAAATGTCATTTAATTTTTATTCATAAGAAATATAAAAAAAAAACGACCGCAAGATATCTTTTACATTGAATATAAAACGAATAAATGTGTTGGAATCATAAGATAAACAAAGATAATCCAAACAATTAGCTGATGATACATATTTCACAATAAAACTTGAAAAAAATTTCAATGACATGTGGGTAGTATGTTAAATTCTGTAGATACAATTTATGCATATCTTTGATGTTCAAGAGATTACAAATGTATCTTTTCATATCTTACATCATATCAAACTATATGCAGCAGGTCATTCATCCATATAATGTCATAATAACTGCTGGTAACTTTAGTACCAAATTCTCAAAGTACTATCTAAGGAGGTTGATGGCAACATAAAATAAATTCTTGTGAAATTTCACCTTTCTTTTGCCTGGTCTGACTATTTTCCCTTCTCACAAGATCTTTCTCTCACCTCATATAATAAGCGATGATATGGAATGTATTACGTGCACATATTAAGATACAAAAATGCAAATATTTGCATCTTATTGAAACTTCAGAATAACTAAACGAATTGATGACTCTCACCAGACAGGTGCTGTTGTAAATGTAAATATTTCACGCTGGGACTTTGCTAGGTATGAAGGGCAGGGAAACTACAAGGCACAACATATAATAAATACTTTGCAGATTCAGAAAGCTGTGTGATAATTGAAATAGTTTTAAAGGCCATGACTATAGTTAGACTATACATCAGAAATTATTAGCATATGTATGACAATAAGCCATTGTTTGCCAATCAGTTAATTTGATTTTGCAGAATGGGTCTTTAGGTGGTATGTATAATCAAGATTCTACTGTATTAAAAAAACTGGCATATAGAGATATCTTCACAAAAAATATTTAAATTTACATTTGAAAGATTTGATTAAAAAAAAGTTTTGCCTCAACTTGCACATTTATAGATTTATTTTATGCTACCATATGCATTTAAAATTTGATTATCTGGTGGACAAAAACTGAAAATTTTCTGACTATTAGCTTCCAAAGTAATGACTGAACAGCCTGCTATTTATTCTTAGAACGAAAATTTTAGTACTAATGTACTATGTTACAAAAAATATTTTGTATCAATTTTTATTATTCACTTGAAATTATAATAGTTATCCAAGTGAGATAACTTGTAAAAGTTGATCTAACAGAAGTGAAAAGAATTAACTTATTCTTGAAATATTCAGAAAGCACTAAAGTACCAACCCTTAAACTGTATTCTTTCATATAAAAAAGATGTTCATAAAGGTAGAAGGTTTTTATCTCATTTGCCATTACAATAAATGTATATGATAGCCACTTGGTCGTCTATGAACCATCAACCTTCGGCAACACAAAAATAGTTCGAGTGGGACCGGACGTGGCCGCTGGGATGGGAGAGGCGGGAAGACGACTCCATTTCCAGGAGGCATCGAGAAAAAATGCTTTCCTATTTCAATTTTGTGAATTTGAAAAGCTCTCGGGAAGAGCCTTTTTGTAAGGAAACAGCCTTTGTGCGAGGCTCCTTTATTTGTTTTTCCGACCTCGATTCAAACAAACCAACAATTTGAATGGTGTCTTTGTCGTGGCCGCGGAGTGAAGACGAGTGCGATGGTGCTGGGGATAACGACGGCCCGTGATGCCCGAGGTCGAAAGAACTACGGCGGAAGGGTGACGCGAGAACAGACGAAGTTGTTCGGCGCAGGCGGGACGCTGCCGAGAAGAACCGCGGGGCATTTACGCCGGAACGAAGTTCATAAAATGGTGCGATGCATCACCATGCAGAAAAATAAAACCAAACACTCTCCATGAGCACTACTCTTCATTGAGAATCCGTGCTAATTTCTACTTGCTGATTCAATAATCTTTCCGTGGCATGGCAATGCTAAGTGAAAGGCGCGAAGAAGAGTTCGCACGATTAAAAAGGAGATTATGCCACGTGCCACTGGTGTCAAGCCACTCATTTTGATGTTAGAAACTCTAAACGTGAGTGGGAAATATTTTGAATCTGCTACGCACAAAAAGAGTTTGGTAAACAATGGGAATCAAATTATGAACTGGCATCAATGGTAAAACTTTCAAACGGAGATGGAGTGAATGAGATGATATTGGTGTATTCGCGAAAGAAATACATTTCGAGAGAAGACACAGGAAAGGAAATCAGAAGTCTTTAACTTTCTCCCTAGCAAAGGGAACTATGGCATGGTGGGAGAACACGCTTCTAGAGTTTTAGCGCATCATGTTTTGTGGATCGTTTTTTAACCAATTTCAAGGTGGCGCATGCTTTAATGTGTACATGCTTCAATTTGTTAATTTTTTTTACATTTACTGGGGTCTAAGGATAAAAAATATATCTCAGGAACCCAGATTTGATTTACTATTAGTGTAAATTAGGGTAGAAGTGAAGTGATTATCACCGAAACCCACCCAACGGTAGTAGCATTATACTGTTTTTCGTCTTATTTATGAATCAACATCAAGAACTAAATCGCAAATGGGATTCTGATTATATTTAAAAATTTACACTATGTTCAACGTGTGGTCTCAAGTCTGTCAGCACTCTCAGGCTCTTCAGACCGGGAGGATAGATGTAAAAGTGTATAAGGATAGGAGGAACGCAGGTTTGGAGGAGCATCCAAAAATATGTTTCAACTTGTTAGTTGAAACTATAGATATTGGTTCACTGTGGAGGTCGTCACTTGGTGGAAATCCATGATAGAATGATGGTTTTTTTTAAAAATAACTCTTATATTTCCACTTATTTCTTTTGTGGAAATATAAGTTATTTTTTTAAAAAACCATCATTCTATAGACTTTGTACTTCAACAGTATTTGCACTAGATATTTTTGATGAAAATAATATCGTTCATAAAGTATTATGATTCATCATTGACTCAGCTTATCATTATCTAATATCTCCGTATCAATTTGGATGATGTAGCGCTTTCATAGAAAATAAAATTATCAACGATTCATCAACGACGAATCTTTTGTTTCGGACAGTTTCAAAACAACACGTTTCAAAATCTCTATCTACTCATCGTGCCATCTGTTTGTGAATGTGGTGGATATAAAGGCGTCGCGTGACGTTTTCATAAACTTAGAAATTCACTTAACGATGATTTCACTTGTTTATTCCTACGCTGCCCACATCGGAGATTGTAACCAATCATGAGAATCGCAGAACAACGGTTGGTTTGACAAGTGAGTCTCTCCCCTCATAATTACTCTCATCTACGGAGCTCGGTCATGTTTTCGTATGTCTTCTCTGTCGTGTCTCCATTGAATCTTCATTTACGTGCATCTCACCTGGGACCTTCCTCGGTATTTCTGGCTGTCCACTTTTCCATCCATATCCATCTTTTATGATATACGATCATAAAAATTTTTATGATCGTACTGTGCCATAGAGAGCGTCTCCTTAAAATCTACTCTTTCTTTCTGTTAATATCATTCACATAATACCTTCCTATCCCCACATTGGAAGAAATTTTCCATGAGATATTCAGTATTCATCTGGTTTTCATCGTGAGAAAATCTTGAATAATTTTTGTCTCATTGTACACTCGAATTAAATAACGGAAATTCCACCACACACCGAAGGCTTTAAACCTTCACATTCCTCTCGCAAAACTCTCCTTGATAAGTGAACCAAATCAAAACATTGTGCAACTTTTAATGAGAGACCATATTGCCATCTGATTTTCCTTTTGTGGATGTATAGTCTGGTGTTGCCCTTCAGGTTGAGATATGACACGTTAGATAATCCCTTGCCGGACTCCCGTTCGTGGAGTGTGAATTATATGAAACTAGGGTATCCGCGTTTCGTATCAATATACCTTCAACCTACTCTAATATTATCCAGCATTTACTTCCTTTTCCTTCCCCTTCCTCGGTTTCCTTCCGTCATTCCATCCATTCTGTCCCAGTCACTAAGAAAAACACTCTCTTCTCAGGCAATGCCCAATCCAGTTCTCTTCTTCTTATAGTATATATTCCACCGAGGTCCTTTTCACTCATGCTCTCCTCCCCATTCCTAACTTTATCTTTCCAGCTCACTTCCTCCAGCCTTCTCGGTAACCACATCTCCAGGGCCTTCGGTATTTTTTCATCCTTCTTTCTTATTGACCAAGTCTATGATCCAAATAGCACCACACTCGTATTCACTTTGCTAATCTCTTACTCAGTTCCTTCTTAAGCAGTCCAAGGAGTAGCTTCTCTTTCCTTTGGAATCCCTCTTTCTCCATCGGTCTTCTCCTTCTTCTTATCTCCTTTGAACATGAAATATCCCCTGTTGTCATTACTTCTTAGTTATCCTCCACTTGTTCTATGTATTCCTACACCAGTTTGATCTTAATTTTCTCTTTTTTTCCTCTGATGACTATATACTTGGTCTTCTCCTTATCAATCCTTATTCCCTATCCCTCCTTCCGTGTCTTCTTTAGCTCCAGGTGTTCATCATCTTTACTTTTCCGACCTCGGTCCTCGTCTTCCAATCCGCAAGTCGCTGGTTTGAATCCTGGCTAGGTGGGTTTTTAATTCTCCACCTAGGGGATGGCAGTTGTGTGTTTCGTCCTTGTTACAGAAAGATTGTTATACTGTCCACCGTAATTGGTTTGGTGCGTGTTTTTTAAATAAGTAAATAAATAACTAAATAGATTTTGATCTGAGGATCTGTCTGCCCCTGAGTAATTTTTTTCCATTTTTCAAGTTATACCGCTGCTATAAGAAATGGTTTTAGGCTTCACTTGGTAGGATTCTCTCATCATGGAAGGATTTAAAAAAGAGAACACAGCTGCAATTCCACATACCAGGTTTATTTCAACACGACCTTGTTTCGCCGTATACAACAGCATCATCAGGTCTGATGATGCTGTTATGACTGATGTCGTCACCTTATGATGCTATTTTATACGGCGAAACATGCTCTTGTTAAAATAAACCCCGTATGTGGAATTGCAGTAGTGCGTTCTTTTTTAAATATTTCTATGCCGCTACTGTTAAAGAGCCAATGTGACACATTTCTTTGTTAATTCTTGTACTCCAGGTATATCCTCACCATTTATGATTTTCAAATATGGCGTTGACAATTATCATAAAATGTTCTCTCCTACCTCTTAATCTACATTTTCTCAGTCCCCTTATCTAAATCTCCTCCCTCACCACGTTTCAACTCTCCCTTACATTTATGCTGGCATTTTATCTAGTGGATGGTTACCATGTCCTTCTCGCTACCTTTTTACGTGTATCCTATCTCTGTTAATTTCTCTTTCATCCTAGCATTACTGCCACTCCATATCCCCCTCTTCTTTCCTCGCCTAGATAGTAAAATCACCACTTTATATTTCACCACGCCCTCCCCATTTCACTCCATTTATGCCTAGGATTGTCAGGTTGGTCTTCCTCATTTTCTGCTTAGTATTTTCCAACTTGCCCATTGCAGACGACGACATTCCAGTTTATAAAGTGTTCGCATGTTCCAAGTCCCTCTTCTTATCATTTATTTTTCTTTATGGACTCTCTTCCTTTTTTTAAGATACGTCTACGTAATACCCTGCAAGCTACCGAAATGGCGTGTGGCAGGGGGTAGGCGAGCCATCATCAGACGTGCATTTCCACAGAGATACAAATAATTCACATTATATTAGATATAATTACTGAATAGGTACAACTCACATCGAGAGAAACTACCTACGTGCAAAAATTTCAATGAGGAAGATGATAGTAGTATTTTTCTTTTTTTTGGGATCTTCGACGCCAATGATCATTTCGAACCTCTTCAAATCATAGAAAAACCCAATGGGACAAACACAACACCCTGGGCGGGACTCGAACCTGCGACCTGTGGGTCAGCCGGAGAGTACGCTACCCCCACGCTAACCCGGTCGGCTCCAATTACAAAAGAAAATATATGTCGAGCGAGAACAAAATGAATTAACAATTAACATGAATTCATTTTTTTGAACATGCAAGATAATATATACATTATACTCGTATATACACTAGCTACTCCAAATCTGATTTCCGAGCCTGTGATCATGTTTATTTATTTTGATCTCTAAATGTGCGTGGGAAAAAATACATCTTACATCTATCTGTTCGACAGTCTATCCCTCTAATTTAACAGCTCTCTCTTATCGTCTCATTACATTTTCCTTCGTACCCTTTCCGGTTATGAATAGTTTTGTTGAATACACGCAACACCCGAAGGACATCGTCATGGCGCAATACTTGTACCATGCTGAAAAAGACCGCTGAGATGAAAAGTGTACAATATCAACATGGCGTTATTATTTCGCGGACAACGAAAGATTATGACGGATTAAATCTTGAAACGAAAGGGGCTCGTGGCATATTAGAGGACAGTAGTAGCTGGCGTGACCGTGAGAGTTTGTGAAGTGACTTAACATCACGCTATCTGCAGCAGGAAACTACACACCCAGTTAAATGAAAAGTCACAGAAAGGAAGTTAGGTGGTGCAACACGGAAGTACGTAAAGTCTCCGAATATCGTAGGGCCTCTCTAAAAATAAAACTCTTGATTTCACAGGAAAACACTTGATTTAGAGTTGACACCAAAATTTACTTTATTATTAATTTCAATTGATTTTTAAGTCGATTCTTGATAACGACCCGGCGATTTCAAAACAGAATGAGCCCATCAAATATATCCCGTGAGATCAAACCAAGTTTTTATTTCTTTGGAAATTTCGAAATTCAACAAAGTTAGCAACACGCCTGCTATTGCGTATGACCAAAGGGCTTGTCACGCGAAAATGAATAGTTAACGTGAGGGCCGTGAGGAGGAAGTGTAGAGTCATGAAAATAACGAAATAATAAAAAACATACTATTTAATTCGTTATCAAGGAAGGCGCGTCGTAAGATGTTAAATTAATTTCAGTGGTGAATCAGAGGTTAACCTAAAAGCATTTGTGTGTGGAATTACCAAGTGTTTCTCTTACTCCAATATTAAAGCATTTTGGTCGTATGTCAGGGATGTTCAGTGTAACAAGTTAACAGCACATCCCAATTACCCTTACAATTGAGCAAGGGCAACAAATTAACAGGAAGTGTGGAAAAAGTCAACGTTTTAATACACTTCTTTTATAAACTGATTTCACAAACCGCTCACCAGAAGACGTATGAAACTGAAAAGAATCTTTTAGAAAAGAAAAATAAAATTGGAAATTAGAAAATATTCGTAAAAAGGTTTATTTGGAGTACGTTCTTATATGTGAAACGTGAAATTTGGAAAAGATACAAAAGTCTCCGTGGGACGCAATGGAAATGTGGATAAGGAGGATGATAATAACAACAAGATGGATAGATAGGAAAAGTAATTTAAAAGTTATGAGGGAAACTAACGAGGGGAGAGATTTAATGAAGGAGATGGAAAGAAAAGGGAAATAAAATTTGTGGACATACTCTGCGACATGACAACTTCATAGAAAATATAATGGAGGGAAGAGTACTAGTGGGGGGGGAGGGAATTAAAAGGAAGAGGAAGACCAAGAAAGAAGTTCCTGGATGACATCCAAAAGTACTGTGGGAGTAAAAACATTATATTGAGATTTAAAAAGAACATTAATGCAGAGAGACATCGTGAGGCTTCAGCGACAAGGATCTGCCTTTAGAATATGATGACCGCTCAATTGTAACACCTCGTGGGAGAATCAAACGCCCACTGGAAGGCATTGATCCAAATAACTCGCCACGTCCCGATCAAATGAATATCTTGTCCGAGTGTGCAAAACAATGGAATCCATGAAAATATTATTTAGCAAATATCTAATCCATCCAACGTTTCCCAAGCGTTGGAAAATAGCCATTGTCACAACAAGATTTAAACAAGACGTGAGAGTGGACCACAGTAATTGCCGACCTATCTCTCCAACATCCATCTCCTGCAAAATCTGTGCATATACGAGGTGCATTAAAGTTGTAAGGGCTCAATTTTTTTATCCGGACTGGAAACAGATAAAACCATGCGGTTTGTTTTAAAATGAGCGGTCACTCTTTGTCAATGCGTGACAAGGATGGCAGCACTGTGCGACGGACAGAACCTCTAACGGCAGCTGCGAGAATGATAACTGATTTCGATACTTAAAATGGCGACGTTTTCGTTACATGACCAGCGTGTAATCATTCGTGGTGTGACACCGATTGAAATT
>WURS02460860.1:0-13596 GCA_011762765.2 Rhinocypha anisoptera | reverse complement strand
TTATCTGTCACTCATATATATATATATATATATATATATATAAAATGGATCGTAGCTACTCAGTGGTCGGCACTGTTCAGTGGTTAATTACATTAGTATAATCAGCCACTGAATAGCCACTTCCACTGAGTGGTGCTGGATTCTATAGATTCTATAAATTCTTTGTCTACTTCAACAACAGCAACAACCACCACTATAATTATTCTTCTATGTGTTATCTACTAGTACACTGGCATCTATTATAGCTAAAAAAATACCACAATTACTGCACTTCTATGGTCTGTGTGGTTTACATAGCTGAGGTTGAGTATCCCTTTCCTGCCCTTTTTAATTATTCTTCTTCCTATTATCTAACCTTAGCAACTGTTATTCCTCTATTTTAAATACCGTATCTGGCTCTTTCCTTTCTCTTTCCTCTATGCTAATTCTCTAAAGCTGATGATTGTACTGTTATAATGGAAGAGCATTCTATATAATTATTTTTACACTCTTGATTACTTTCTTTATAGTCTTACCTATTATAGATAGAGATATAACATGCTGCTTGAAAGATGCAATCTTTAATGTTCTAGCTAATATACATTAATTGATATTTTTCCGATACCAAAGAATTAGATTGATTGGTTGCTACAAGATATAGAAGATAATGTTAGTTTTTTAAAAAGATAAGAAAAATAAGAAAATCTATATAATAGAATAATCTTCTTCTCTATATAGAATCTATTAAATCCTGTTGTAGCATAGCATGGCTTCTATACTTGTCTTAAATTAATAATTTATATACTTCAGTAGTCTGCAAAGCTGTATGTAGCTTAAATATTTTTAAAAGCTATTTAATCTCTATCTTATCTATTATTTATCTGTTCTTGCTGATATTAGATATTAATAGTATCATCCTCTAACAGTTTATAATACTATAGGGAATAATACTTGATTATAGTAAAGATAATCTATATAAATAAAGCCTATTCTAATATATTTATAGCAATAATTAGGGTTACTTACTCCTTATTCCTAGATTAAAGAATAATAGTTATAGATTTACTTTATTAGATATAATAGTAAACCTAGTGTTCTTGAATAGTAACTGGCTGAGAGGATGATAGGTGTGAAGAGACTAGAAGCTGGGCTAGATAGTGAGTAGTTGATAATTGCAATAGTAACTATGTTTATCTATATCTAGAATCCATGACAGAAGTATTAATTCTTCTATATTTAATAGTTTCTGGTAATTAGCAGCTTTCTAAAGGTGGTGACGCTACACCTTATATCCAGTAATAGAGGGTAGTTTCAGGGATATTAAAGACTAGAAAAACTGATTTTTTTTTTCATCTTAAATTGACCATTTTTTAAAAGCATTTAATACTAACTGAATTCTGTCTTCCTTAGACTGATTATATTCCATGATATAGGGGTTGAATATAGGATAATAGGAGTAAAGGGGTGAAATCTATAAAATCCATAGAATCCGGCAATGCTCAGTGGTTGGTGCTGTTTGGTAATTGATTATATTATAAAGGTTATATAATATAATATACTGGCGAGATTCACATTATCTTATATGAATCAGGATATTATATCCCATACCATACTAATAATAATGGTGATAAATACTTTTTAAAGGTGTAAATTTTAAAGATATTCGCTCGATTGATTACTGTGGCTTACTTTTATAATTTTCTAATTATAAGAGGACTTTGGAATATATATACACTTACTATACTTAAATAGTCTATTTTTAGACATACTCTATGGTGAATTATTAATTGTATATACCTCTTTCTCTACTATTTTTATATGAAGCTCTCCGAGTTTGCTGTTTATTTCTTGTATATTAAAGACTAAATTAATTATAGATTTAGAAAGATTAGTAGAATATATAACCTTAGTCTATATAACAGCCTGCACCAGTAGCTGTAGCACTAGAATACTTAGAATATTTAGGTCATTAATAATATAATTCTTGTCTATATATGGACTATTTTCTAAACCAGAAGGCAAATGATTTTTTTTTACAAATTTAGAAGATACATAATTCCTATTGGTATTTAAATAAATATTAATTAGCTAGAGAATTACTAGATTATTCTTTTCATATTATTCTATATCTATTATAGGGTCATAGAACAGAATATTATATAGCTTCTTTCCCATGATTGGAAAGAGTAGACCTAAATATTAGATGGTCTAAATATGCCTGATATTTTCAATCAGAAGAAAAAAATATAATTTAAATCTAAATTTATCTTCTTTCTCTAAAAAGGTATTAGCATAATCTATATATTTATAGGCAACTCCTAATATGCTCCTAGATATCATACTTCCAGACCTTATATAATACTCACTAAACAGTATCTAAAATATAAAAACATTTTTATTATTCAAGGCTAGACTAGCAACAGGTCTAAGGGAGGCCAGTATCTTAGTACTATACTAAGATTTTAATTATACTATTAAGTTACAGCCAGGTTCCAAGTATTTATTTTTTTTTAAATAAACTTTAAATCTCGGAGGATTACGTTCAAATAACTTTAAAAAATAGATTATACTATTAATAAGTTCTATGGAGGCACACATTCTATTTTAAAAGAAAGATATTTACACTTATCTATGGATTATATATGTCTTAAAATTATTATTAAAAACCACTATCTATTAACTTTAATTAGTGATATTATAGACCAACTAGCAGGTGCTTAATATCTTTAAATCTGTATTATACCCACTACTAATTGTATATTTAAAAAAGTAATAAGTAGAAAAACAGCTTTCTGCATGTATTATAGCTGTTTGAATATCAAATTATATATACTCTGTAGACTAGTAAATACTATAATATTTTAATTATATATCTACCACGCAGTGACACGTTTGTTATATTACTTATTTAGATAATATTCTCATCTATTCCTACACTGTAAAAGAGCACATAAGATATATCTATATAGTGCTATTTAGACTATGATTTAAAATTATATTATAAGCTAAATATGTATTTAGTATAGAATATATATTTAATATAGATATTATCAACTTTTTTAGATTCATTATCAACCTACAAGATATATAGAATACAGTTGGGTTAATATAATCTTCAACTGGCCTGTCCTATAGAGCATATATTATTAGTATATAGTTATTAGTAGTTATAGGCTTAATGGAAGTAACCAAGGGTTAGTAAGATAAAACGCTAAAAAATTTTGAAAAAAAAAATAAGATATATAGTAATATATACTTAAACTGCTATAAAAGGCGCAAGAATTTTTTCAGAATCTTAAATAATATTTTCTATATAATATAATCCACTATTAAACAGCACTAACCACCGAACAGTACTGGATTCTACAGATTCTATAGATTCCATCTCTTTATTCCTATATTCAACCCTAATATCATGGAATGCAGCCAATCCAAAGAAGATAGAATTCAATTAGTATTATATACTTTTAGAAATGGTCAATTTAAAAAAAAATCAGTTTCTTTTAGTATTTGATGTTTAAAACTACCCTCCACTGCCATCTTACAAGATGTAGCCTCATGCTCTGAGAAAGCCACTAATTATTAGAAACTATCAAATACAGAGGAAATCAATACTTCTATTATAGATTCAAGATATAGAAGTATGGTCCATCTTTGTAATTATTAAGTATTCACTATCTAGCCCAGCTTCTAGTCTTAGTATACCATGGACTATCATCATCCTCTCAACTAGTCACTATTAGATAAAACTAGGTTAACTATTATATCCAACATCACCCAGAATTAGGGTTAAATACATCCATAAATATGATTATCAGCATGCAAAATGTGAAGATTCTCAGCTTATAAAATACTGGTTTATAAGAGTTAAAGAGATAATTGAGAAGTATTGGGATTACACAGCAAGATATTTATAATATAAATGAAACTAAGTTAGAGCTTCTAAATAAGAGTAACTTTTAACTGCTAAAGTTATCTATAGATTTAAGTAAAGTTATGCTAAAGCTCTCTAATCTAAATTAGAGAGTGGGTTACTTTTATTATTACTATAAATGCATCAGGATAGGTTTTATCTACTTAGATTATCTTTACTATAATCAAGTATTAACCTTTATAGTATTATAAGTTACTAAAAAAAAATTATACTATTAATGTCAGCAAGAATAGATAATTGATAAGTTAAGGGTTGAATAGCTTTATAAGATATTTAAACTATATGTAATTCTGTAGAATACTAGAGCCTGTAGACTATTAAATTTAGATAGGCATGAAAGCCATGCTACAGCATAATTTGATAGATTCTGTATAAAAAAGAAGATCATTCCATTATATATACCTTCTCATTCATCTTATCTTCTCCAGCCATTAGATGTTTCTAGATTTGCACCTTTAAAACATCCATATAGTCAGAGAGTATAGGAAGAGATGTAAAAAAGAATCTATTTAATTAAAAAAGACTTTATCTATATTTATCCAACAGTCTATCAATAGGCCTTATCCTTATTAAATATCTAAAGTGGTTTTAAAGCAACTGGCTTAGTTCCTCTCTTATTAGAGAGTACTTTTAAATTTTTAAAAAATATTAATAGTACCTTCTATATCTCACAGCAACCAACCAACTTAATCTTTTAGTATAGAAAAGATATCTGTTAATCTACTCTAATTAAAATACTAGAAGAAGATTATATCTTTTAAGCAGCATATTAATGTTAAGTCTCGATCTATAATGATAAGGCTATGGAAAAGATGACTATGCAGAAATAACTATATATAATGCTCTTCTATTATAATAATAAAATTATCAGCTTTTAGAATTCTAATGGTTCTATATCAGTAGAAGGTTTGGTGTCATTAGTCATGTTTCATTTATAGGTGAAATATTTCCCTTAAACCTGCTCTGGTTTGAGGAGGATCTGCATTTAATAATCAGAATCAGCATCTTCTTGTCTTTTCAGTGGTCTGCTTAATACATCAGCAAGAGTATTCTATCAATCAGAGTAGTATTTAATCAGAAAGTAGGATTAGGAGAGGAACTCAGCCCATATAGCTTGGCAGGCATTCAACTTCCTAGTTATTATAAAATACTTAAGGATCCAATTAGTAATCAATCAAGACCTGGAAATATTCTTTAATGTACAGTCCTTCTAATTCTGCTTACCACTCCTGGAATGCCTAGATAATAGTTAGTAAGCATCTCTTTGTCATGGATCTTATAGTTCCACTCAGCATCAGATATACTTTTAGGGTAGAAAGTAACAAGATGCCAATCCTTTTTATGTTATTAGATGAGTATCACTGCCATCACTTTACCAGAAGTATTAGTTGCATAGCTTTCAGTCATAGTAGAATAGATAAAGCTTAAATTTTGAGTTCGGGGACTATAATGTAGTACGATTAATATATTGATTTTATATACTTAAAACATTCGGCATAGCCCAGCACTTAAGACGCTTTGCACCATACAGGCCATGCTAGTATGGATAGAGAATGATCTATCTATTGTAAATTAGCTAAGATCTCTAACACTCTATTGCTTACTGATAGAAAAGAACCCTAATTTAAAGATTAACTGCTTTTGATGACCCAGAAATTTGAGATTAATTATAATTACTATAACTCTCCCCAGCTTTATCATGCTTATATGGCCAGTTATTGTCATGAAAAAGTTGTATATCACACTCTAACTCTAAAGCAAATCTATGAACTTATATAAAAGGCTCCAATAATATGCTTGAACACCTGAAGACTATCTATAATAGCCTAAACTACCCCACCCCTATATTAATCCAATGGCTATTAAATTCACCTTGGAGATAGGACCCACCCAGAATAGATTATTAGGCATAGTCCCCTCTATAAGCAGTCACAAGAAGAATTAGAAGTTATATAGTTATAAATATATGATTGACAAATCTCTCAAGGATTTATAAAACCTAGATGCAGCACCTTACACCTCATTAATTCTGATGGCTTGAATTCAAACCGGGTAGAGGCTTATACTTCTATGTGAACTACTAAAAATTGAACGCAATTACCCAGAAGGACCAATGTCTGTTTCAACCTTTAGTTGATAAATTAATAGAGTGACTGAGTGATACTAAGATATATTATATATCAAGCTAGATATGTTGCAAGGATTTCACTTTGATACAACTGGACCCCAATAGTTCTGATTTGATGATCTTCTAAACCCGATATGAAACCTGTAGATATAATATACTCCCCCTTTAAACTAATAAATAGACCTACAGTATTCCAGCAATTAATTAATAATATCCTAGGAATAGACTACCTTGACAATTTTATTACAGCTTTTATAGATGATCTGATTATCTATTTAAAGAATAAAATAGGACATAAGAAATATATAAAGATAGTACTAGAATAACTCCATCTGCAGGACTGCAAGTGAGTATCAAGAAGTATGAATTCTACATCACCTAAACCAAGTATCTAGGATTTATCTTAATAATAGAAGACATTAAAGTTAACACAGAAAAGATACAAGTAATCTATAATTAAAAGATTCCTATTATAATAGAAGGAGTCCAATTCTTTCTTAGATTTTACAACTTTTACTAAAGATCCATTAAGGACTATAGTTAAGTAGCGTGACCACTGAACCAGTTAATTAAAAGAGAAATATCCTTTATATAGGATGATAAGTGCTAGAAAGCCTTTAAAGAACTAAAGTAATGATTGATACATGCAGGGCCCTGTTACTCTATTGTTATTTATTAGTTAGTGTAGGCAGCTTGATCTATTATTATCTGGTTTATTCACTTATTTATTTCCTCAAGTCATTTATTTATTAGAATAATCTTGCCATCTTTGGCCTGTCCACTCAGTTTAAAATCAGTCAATTAGGCTTTATGGTCTTCAAGACATATTCAAATCATTCATGGATTATTTAGAGCTTTCTATAAAGCTATTCAGGATTCTCATGCATGTATCTCAAGAAGTCTTTAAAGGTCACTTCATGTTAGTTTATTCCTTCATCACTATCAATTATGATAGAAGAGCATCAGTTCAGTTCAGTTCATTCAATTTATTCAGGTTCCTTTCCCTTACAGGGCTGGCTACCAGGGCCAGGAATATTATTGTTCAGTCAGGCCATTGTTCTAGATGGGTCTTCAGTTTGTTCAGTTTAGATTAGATTAATATTATATTGTCATTCAGGGATTCTTCTTATCAGACAGCTGGCTTGATAGGCCAAAATGTTTAATAATAAAGGCAGTCAGCCACCCAGTCAGTTCAGTTTGATTCAGTCATGGGGATCTGTTCAGGTACATAGACAATCAAGTAGATCAAACGTCAGCCAAACACAGAAGAGAGGTAAGAGATGATGCTTGATTTTATGTCATGCGCTCAGATAGTAGTAAATGAACTGATATTCAAACTACCATGTAGCTATAGACAAGAAACTCAAGCATAGAGAGAAAAGGAAAAGGAAGAAGGAGAGGAAATAAGGTGTGTGTGGCCTTTTTATGTCCTTTTGCTTAATCCAAGCAAACAAAAGAAATCATCCAAAACAGGCAATCAGTGCAATCAGTACAAACAACCAACAGCCAACGGCAGCGCCGTGACAATTTCTTAGATCTGATTCTTTGAACAACACTATTAATAACCAGCAACCATTACAATTATTTAGGGTCTAGCTAATGCTTTCTCACAGAACCTGTCCTCTCACTCATAAAATTTAGCTATTATAACTAGCTTTAAAACATAGCTTTCTTATGGCAACACCTAATATTACTTGTCACTTTTTCTATATATTATAAATGTGCCTTCAGCAACTTAACTATCCGGTTTATTGCATATAATACTATTATAATAAAGTATTTAGTAACTAATCCCAAGTAGCATGACAGATGAGTTGATTTTGCTTAAGAGTTTAGGATTGAGTTTGAGTTCAAAACTTAAAAATCTGGCTTGAGTTTAAGTTGAAGATTTGAACTTAAACATGGCTTGTTATCACATTAATCCCAAACTCTTAAATAGTTCATATTTAGCTTATAGTTATTCCAGATTTCAAACAATATTTTTTTATTCTCATTCTTTAAACCTTTTAGGAGTACAATCCTATTTCTTAAATAAGTAGTAGTAGCAAATGTATATTTGCAACATAAGTTGCTGATTTTAGTATTATAGAAGAATTTTTATCATCCTAATAATAACTGAATTAAATTGCTCTGTAACACTATTTATTCTAAGATGAAGTATGAGATTTAATAATAAATTTAAAGTTAATTTCTTTTATACCATCCTATAGGATTAATGCTCTGAATTAGTGGCATCATTTATTTAGATATTAATAATATATTATCTGTCTGGTGCTCTATTTCTGACTCTACTTTGATTTTAATTTAGGATGGCGTTAAATAAGTTAGTTGATCCAGTATTCTTTTCTTACTAGTTAAAAGAAAAATAGATAGAGAAGAAGTGAATAGTTAAAGGTATACTATATCCATCTATATATAGAATATATGCTGATAGAGTAGATTCCTTGGTATTTAATAGTTCTGGTGGTGTTTGACCAGTTGCTAAATAATTTATCAGATATAATTGTTTCCGGATTAATTTCAATTATATCTAGTTCAAAATATCTAATAAATTTCTTAATGTTGTTTGAACAAGTTCTGTATATAATATCAGTAATGAAGTCAGCCACTGAATGGTTCCAGCTACCAAGTGGTTCTGAAATTCTATGAATTCTATGAGAGTTCAAGATTTAGACACATTTTACCACCCAAAAATAATAATATTTTTTTATATAAACTCTGCTAAGATAATTTACCAGTACACTGGCATCTAGGATGTCTAATTATACCATAATTATTGCCCTTTAGTGGCCTGTGCAGCCTAGGTTGCTTATCTCTTTTCAACTCTTTTCTTTTCTCGTCCTCTTGTTATCTAACCTCAGCAACAGTTAGAATTTCTCCTTCTTGAATAAAGTGTCTAGCTCTTTCCTTTCTCTTTTTTTCTATATTAATTCTCTGCCTAGAGCTGATAATTCTATTGTTATTATAGAAGAGCATTCTGTATAGTTATTTCTACACCCTTAAATCACCTTTTCCATAGCCTTATCTACCATAGATGGAGATACAATATCAATATGCTGCTTGAAAGATATAATCTTCTTCTACTGTTCTAGTTAATGTAGACTGACAGGTTTCTTTCCTATATCAAAGGATTGAGTTGATTGGTTGCTGTAAGATGTAGAAGGTGGTGTTGGTGTCTTTTAAAAGTTTTAAAAATACTCTTTCTAATAAGAGAGGAACTAGGGTGGTTATTTCAAAACCACTGAATATTTAATAAAAATAAAGCCTATTAATGGACTGCTGGATAAATATGGATAAAGTCTTTTTTTAATTTTGAGTGGATGCTTTCTACATCTCCTTTATTACACTCTCTGACTATATAGATATTTTAAAGATGCAAAATCAAAAACTAATAATAGCTTATGATATAGGGAGTGTGGACTGGATAGATATCTCTATATACATGCTACACTATTTAGGCCTCTATTTTTACATAGGCAAAGTTTTATATCTGCTGTTTAAAATATGGAAAGACTTAGATATCTTTCTTATTAACTAACTACCTGATATCTGCAAGAAGGCATTCAAGGAAAAAACAGTTAAATCAGGCTTTATAGACTATGAAATACTTCTATTAAACTATATGTCTGCTTATTGAGTATCTTAAAAAAAGAAGTTGCCACCAGAGGCAGAGTTTTAAATATAAACTGGTAATAGAAAGGCTGATAGAAGTACTCCTTCTAGTTTTAATTTCTTCATGAAAGATTCTTAGCAGGCTCTGACATCATATTTATAAGGCTTGTAAGACTAACTTATCGAAGAATTAGATAGAGTTAATCTGAATATATCTCCAAAGTTAATAAATAATATTGGCAAGATATTCTCAGGATATCTAATTCATCCAGAATCTGGTGCTCAACATAAGGATGATATAACTCATCTACACCACTCTGCTAGACACTAAAATAAAACTAGGACTCACTAATAAGTTAGATGCAGAGTCTTAATAAGGATGGTATTTTAACTATCAAAGATTCTAATCACCATATACAAGAGAGAAAACAGAATTAGGAGGCCAAGGCAGATCAACAGGCATTTAAAAGATCTAGGAATATCTCAGCACAATAAGAGTCTACAGGGTGCCAGATAAATATCTAATTTATAGGGGTGATGGCAGTGCTATTGCATGGTTTGAATAACTAGTTATATGTCTTATAGACTGATGAAGCTGATGGGGTGGGTGAATTAATTGCTACTTTGAAAAGAATTGCTGCTACATGGCGCCCACATGGACTAGTGTGGGCGCACAGTGATTATACTTCAGCAGCCAGCTAAGAGTAAGTTTATAAAGTAAGTCTACAGACAGTATATAACTGGGGACTGGACATTAGTTAGCTAAAGATAAGTCTATAGATATATTATAATCTACTATAGTTAAGAACTGGGCAACTACGAATAAGGCTATAGGTATAGATGAAGCTGAAAAATAAGATTATAACTAAGAATTGGCTAGCTAATGCTAAGAGTAAGCTTTATATAAATATAGATATAGATTATAAGTAGGGACAGCTAAATAAGAATAAACTATGGATAGTCTATCTATAGGGTCCAAGAGTCTATTAAAAGAAAGACTATATTAAAATAAAAATAGTAAAATATATAACAATAAGCTATTAAACTTAGAGATATATTAAAGCAAGCCTATAAATAATTATAGTAAGTTTAACGAGATATTCTATAGCAAGCTAAATAATCTATAATAAACATAAGGATAGCCTACAGTAAGCAGCAAGTCTAAAAGATTCTAGCTAGGGATTGAATAGTAGCCAGCTGCCAACTTAAAAAATAAACTATTATATTATAATTAAAGGATAGCTAGTTAAGAGTAAGTCTATAAATAGATTATAGTTAGTAACTGGCTAATTAAACCTAACGTAATCTATCACTAAGAGGCGCGGCGGCGGCGGCCCCCTGAATCTGTAGTTCCATACACCACCTTTTTAATCCTTTTTGAATAACATATTAATCATGGCTGAAGTCACTAAAGAAGAGTCAATGAGGCTTGCTATTAAGGTCTTTAATCACGGCCAATTTAAATATAAAACTTCCTGTACTCAAGCATTTAATGTGCCACCGCTGGCACCGCAGACCTTGATGAAGTGCCTGAATGGAGTCACCTATGAGGAATCAATTACAAATGGCTGAAAACTATCAGATATTAAAGAAATAACTCCATCTAAATGGATCCTAGATATATATATCACAGTGGCCTACCTCTCTAGATATCTAATGTCTGCTATCTTGCTTAATTACTCCTATCAGCATGGATGAAGTCCTCTAAGAAAGCCACTATTAGTGAGCTATAGGTTAACCAGTTTATCAAATGCCATCCTAAGCTTAAATCCAAATGTACTCGGCCATATGATTACCAGTGTGCCAAATATAAAGACCCAGAATTAATAAAGGGCTGGTTTAATTGTGTTCACGAGACTATCCAAAAATATGAATCTACAATATAGATGAAACTGGCTTCTAAATGGGTATGGCATCAACTGCAAAGGTTATCTGTGGCTCAGAGACTAGAGATAGTTATGTTAAATTAATTCAGGCTGGAAATTGTGAATGAATTACTATAATAATTGCTATAATTGCTGCTGGATCTGTCCTTCTATTATAGATTATTCTACCTGGAAAAAAAAAAGCATCAATCAGTGAATCACAATAATATTTGGCTATTCTTAAGGAATATGGGATTGGCATGAGTGAGAATGGCTGGATAAATGATGGGTTAGGAATTGAATGGCTTCAAGAGATATTTAAGAAGTATACTTCTTAAGCAGCTGGCTGATATCACCTTTCAATCCTTGATGACTATAGCAGCCATGCCACTGCTAGTTTTGATCATTTTTGCATGGAAAGAAGGATTATTCCATTATATATACCTCCTCATTCGTCTCATCTGCTTCAGCCATTAGATATAAATTGTTTTACACCACTCAAGCAGTACAATGGCCAGAAAACCAGGGAGATGGCATAAAATGGCATCCATGTTATTGATAAGATGGATCTCCTATCTTTACTAAAATCTGTCTGTGCATTCTCAAGAGCTAATATATTAAGTGGTTTTGCAGCTGCTGATCTTATTCCTTTAAAACCAGAGAGGGTTCTTGCAAAACTGAACATCAAGATAAAAACACCAACACCACCTTCTTTTTCAACCGCAACAAATCCTTTTATTTAGGAAGAACACCAATCAATCTCTATCAATTGAATTAGTAGAAAAAGCAGATTTAAGATCTTTAATAATAGTCTCTATCCTCTGTTTTTGCAGAGCTGCCAGAGCAAATACTTAAGAAGGTTATAAAGGGTGTGGAAATAGCAATGCAGAGTTCTATTCTATTACAACAGGAACTTCATCAGCTCCACACATCAAAAAAGCATTGAAATAAGAAGAAGAAAACAATACAAGCCTTTATTCAAGATAGAGGGAGTTTAACAGGTGATGAAGGGCTGCAAAGGCCGAGGGGGAGAGGCCTTGGAAGAGCCCAAGAGCCATTGTTAAGATCCTGGTGGCCATCATGGTGTAGTAACTGCAACCAAGAAGGCCATAATAGATTGAAATGTCCTACTAGAAATCAATAGATTTAATAGATTTGGCTTGCTTTAATATAGTGAGTGTATGGAAGTATTCTATAAAGTACTGGTGCTGCCGCCGCGCATCTCGGTGATATGCGCTTTTCGGTGATAAATTACTTTAAGACTAAACTTATTATTAAGAAATGCCCAGTTTATTAAAAAAAGTTAAATCTAAAAAAAAAAATTTAATACTTAATACTCCCAGTAGTTAGCTAAAAATAGATAATAACTTAATATGTCTACAAATAATCTATAATAAGCTTAGGAATAGCCTACAGCAAACCTAAGAATAGTCTATAATAGACCTAAAAATAGACTATAGCAAGCTTAAAAATAATTTATAGCAAGCCTAGTGTCACGGCGTTGTCACTATCCATTGATTGTTTTCTTTTGTTTGCTCAAGATTAAGTGAGAGGGCATATAAAGGCCACACTGCCTTTATTTCCTCCTCTTCTTTTTCCTTTCCCATGCTTGATTTTCTCGTTGATAGCTACATAGTAGTTTGAATATCAGTTCGTTTACTACTATCCGAGCGCGTGACACCTAGGGCTAGGAATAGCCTATAAAAAATCTAGAAATAATCTATACTAAACTAAAGAAATAAGTAATAGTAAGCTTGAAATAAGCAACAGCAAGCTTAAAGAGTTAAAAATAGTTAGTTAGTCTATAATAATTAGTAAGTCTAAAGACAGCCTATAAGCTATAATAAGCTAAGAAATAAGCAGTAGCAAGCACAGGAATAGTTTATGATAAACTTAGTCAGATATATACTATAACGTAATCGGCCACCGAGCGGCGTCGGCCACCGAGCGGCGCCGGCCACCGAGCGGCGCCGAATTCTACGGAGTATACAAATCACCAAATTTATATACTATTATCACCACAAAATTGACTCCTATTTCTATATTAATTAAATATGGCTATCTTCTAGAACATTGAG
>WURS02460859.1:0-30726 GCA_011762765.2 Rhinocypha anisoptera | reverse complement strand
GGTTTCTTGTTGGTATAAAGATTGACCTAAAACCACTGTTTTTAATGCCACGTAGGCAAAATTTATTTGCGTCATTCAATCATCACGTGAACATGTCCATGTCACATGCAATCTTTTTTTGGCCAAAAACCACTATTAAACTTAAATGTACCATGAAAAACCAACACGCTTTTTGCATCAACCTTGAGCATTTCTAAAAATGAAACCCATTACCTGTTGTCAGGCGATTCGTTTTTCATACTACTACATTCAACCAACAAAATAACATTTCAACAAAATTTTGATTTCAAACCCCAAAAATAAATTATCCATTATTAAAATTAAAGGTTACAAGGAAAATTAGATCATTTTTTGTGGAAATAAATGTCATACATACGCATATTTGCTAGCCAAATGTTGTATATAAGCTCTCGCTTAAACATCAGTTTGGTATCTCAATTTGAAGATTTCTTACTATCTCTCTCTCCCTCTATCTATCTTTCTCACTCTCCCTCTTTCTCTCTCTTTTTCTCGCTCTCTCTCTCTCTCTCTCTCTCTCTCTCTATCCCCCTCTCACTCTCTCCCCTTTCTCTATCTGCCTCTTTCTCTTTCTTTCTTTATAATTTTATCTTTATTTTCAAAATGAAATTTGAAAATATCATAATTTTATTGTCTATCTCAATTCTGATTTGGATTATAAAACCAATTTTATCTGATTGCTGCTACCCTAAAATTACCTGTGGTCGAATCCTGTATTGCGACGATTGCCAAATACCGGTCCTTGACTGGTATTTTTTCTGCCCTGCTTACGGTTCTTGTAACATCTTTGGATGCAACTGTGACGGCGGCTGTAGACAACGCCAAATGATATACGAACGTAACACATGGTGTTGGAATTCGCAGGCCTGCACAGTCTCAAGGTCTGCGAAGATTGATTTCAACGAGGAAAGTTCTTCATTCAAGTGGCCTCCCACCAGCAAGGATGATGTCCGTGCTATCCTTGAAGAATACAGTTCTGCCAACGACACATCGCTTACTTTAAGCGATTTAAAAAAATTTGGCGAATTTGTATCATTTGATGGCGATATCAGAGAAGAATTTAAAAAAATGGATAAAAACCGAAACAATAAAATTACATTGGATGAAATAGATCCAAACTTTTAACTGAATTTTGTTATAGAATATATATCATTTGTTTTGTTTTGAAAAACACAAAAATAAAAATAAAATAATTTTAAAATTAAGGTAAAATACCAAATCCGATTGTATCAATAAATGAACGCGTAAAATGATTTTTGTGTTTTTGGAGCAGTACGAATTGGTTGTTAAATGGTGAATTAAAACAAGTAAACCTAATCCAATGTATTAGTGTTCATATTGCACTGCTTCACTGGTGAGGGTCTTTGCCGTGTTACTTTGCACGTCTTTTGTGAAGAGACGCGTGTGCATGTCAGATCTGACTCAGATGTGACTTGAAAATGCTAGTGGCAGCGTGGGGGATAGAAGACACACCCTCAACTCCACGGGTAAGCTCCTTTACCTCGAGACTTGATGCCTCGATCGAACACATGTAAGTTGGCTCGCTTCTGCCAGCTCGGGTGGTGAGTGAGTGCAACTAGTCAGCCTGACTCGCACAAGTCAGTCTATCTACTCACATTCTCTCTCTCTTTCTTTCTCTCTCTTTCTCTTTCTTTTTCTTCCCTCTCTTTCTCTCCCCCACTCCCGTTCACTCTATCTTTCTTTCTTTTTCTCCTTTCTTTTTCTTTTTTCTTCTCTCTCTCTTTCTTTTTGGCTCGCTTGTGCCCGCTCTGGTGGTGAGTGAATGCAACTAGTCAGCCTGACTCGCACAAGTCAGTCTATCACCTTACATTCTCTCTCTCGTTTTCTCTCTCTTTCTCTCTCTCTCTCTCTCTCGTTTTTTCTTTCTTTCTCTCTCTCTCTCTCTCGTTTTCTTTCTCTCTCCACTTTTCTTTCTCTCTTTCTCCCTTTCTTTATTTTTCTTTCACTCTCTTTCTCTCTCTCCCTCCCCCCCCTCTCTCTCTCTATCTCCCTCTCTTTTCTCTCTCTACCTCTTTCTCTCTCTTTCTCTTAAACTGATTTACATTTTCTTCAAATCAAAATTAAAAACGATTATTTGTTTTATTATTATAAAATGACAATTTGCTTGATAGTTTTAAGCTTGGTTCTAACAATGTAAGAATAGCCAAAGATTCCATAAGTCAGAGGAGTAAGAGACAAATTGAAAGAATAAATGACACCGTTAATCAAAAATGCCCACTTCAAAGTGTACTTATAGATATAATAAATAGTGGTGAATGTATTGCCATCTAGGAGCTAGGGGTGATAGTTTGTAAAGTGACGTGTTCATCATGACAAAAAGGCCTGTTGTCAATTTTCGTTTCTCAACAAGTTACTGAAGCGCATGCTCAGTGTCGAATCAACCAATCGGGGAGAAGTATTGTGCTTGGCACGAGATATGAATAAGAGAAAACGGTTTTTCTCGGATTTCTGTTTGTGTGTGCATAGAGGAGTGACGGTTGGTGAGTTGGCAGTGGTAGTGAGTCGAGGGGTGAGCATTGCTCACAGCTTGCCAGCGCGGCACGCTCAGGAAACAGGCTGGTGGACCATCACTATTCCACTTATGCTTAACGCTCAGCAGTGTTGGGTCTATAGTAACGCTTTTTCTCATTGTAAGAAGCCCAACACTGCCAAACACAAACTTCATTAGTGGGATAGTGTTGGCCTCGCCAGTGCGTTTTACGAGCGTGCTGCCCTCTGAGCTAGTCAAGCCGGTTAGCGCAGCAGCTATCAATCTGCAAGCTTAGCAACTTTTCCAGTGCCAACCGCCACTCGCCGGCAAACGTCCACGTCATACACATCTCAACCGTAGTCACCCTCCCGCCTCGATCTCTCATTTCACTCCTCACACGGGTACCTGGTAAAACATTGTGGTAGTTTTCTCTAAGTCCTAACCCTTGCCTAGGTTCACTTCATAGAATAGACCTACCAACCATGAAATTCACCATCACTACCGCTCTTCTCTTGACCGCTTTTGTCGGTTTGGCCGCGGCCAAAGCTTGCGAGGTTACCTCACAAAGCTATGCCGCTAACGATGGCCTGGTTCTGGTTGATGCCGCCTATGTGGTCACCTTTACTGCTAAATGCCCTGAAAACGGTGAGATTTCTTTTCTCTTTGTTTTATATTTTATATATTAAATAAAAAATCGTTGCATTACTAGTGACTCCGGTTTATGCTAATCTTGACGGACGTGGCCTTACGGTAGTCAAATCGGAAGATGGACAGTATCAGGTAATGGGAAATTTGGCTTTAAGGGTTTATTTATATATGGCTAATAATCACTGTTAATTGTTGCCAATAGATCTCGTGGACCAGTGAAATGTCAAAGGCTCGTTCAAGCAGTTTCGAGATTGGATTTTACGACGAGAACAGTGCTCAACTGTTGAAGAAGGCACAGAGTTCGGGTGGCAGCGAGCCAAGCGCATTGTTCACCATCTCGTACAGTCACTCCTCGCCGTACCGTGGACCGATGGTTCAGTCCGAGGCTGCTGCTGTGGCTATTGGCCTCTTCCTTTGCTACCACGCTCTTGCCCTTCGATTCAAGATTGCCAAAAAGCAGATTTAAGCACCTTATATCTGATGTTGTGTACTTTTTTATTTTTATTATTTTTCAATAAAAATAAAGTTTAATAATTTGAACTAAACTGGTGTTGATGAGAAATGTTTCTTTCTCTCTTTTTCTTTTTTTTCTCTCTATCTTTATTTGCCTCTTTTTCCCTCTCTGTCTCCTCTCTCTCTCTCTCTCTCTCTCTCTCTCTCTCTGCAGACAATTTGAACAAATAATTTAAACTAGGGATCTCAGCTTAATCCAATCGAAAATAGAATTGCAAGAAAAACAACACTTTAGGACCAATTATGAAGTTACTTTCGGAGAAAAGTGCAGTTTTTTTCGGGGGTTGGATTTAGCTAAGAGCCCTATTTAAACAAAACCCGGTATTGATGAGAAATGTCGTAAAAAGTATAAGTTTTTATTAAAATCTAAAATATGATGAAAAATAATTTAGTATTATATCACTTATTATACATATGGGTCTAAACTTAACCAGCATTTTGGGTTCGGGAATTTTCTTATACACACTATTTTGTGTTGCGGCCACATTCAAAACCAGTAACACAAATCACAGTATATGAGAAAGTTCTCGAACAAAAATGCGGATTAAATTTCGTGTCACATACTTTACATATTTTAGATAAATTAATTATCATAAAAATATAAAATATATAAAATAAAACGGTTAAAGAAATGCTGATTCGTAAAATGTTACTTGTTACAATCTCATTTCAAGATAAGTAATAAATAAGCTGATATTTGCATTTTTGTTCAAACTCTACCATATATTCACGCAGTCAAAACAGCTAAACTGGCAAGTGAGTTCAAAATAAGGTTAAATTTTAACCAGAAAATGGTCAAGGTTTTTGCCTCAAGTTAAAAATTTAACCTACTGTACTAAAATTCAACCTTTTTTCAAACTAACCTGCTTGTTCGAGTTAAAATTTTGCCCAACTTTTCGCTGTGTGTTATATATAAAGTTAACTACAGTTTTTCTCCATATCCGAACTCCCCATATTTGAAACCCCCCATATCCAAACTCGAAGTTTGAAAATTTAATATTTTTACTCAAATTTTTAAAAAAGTACTATATTTGACTATCTTGATTGCCCAATAAATAGAAAAAGTGACCGATTGCAGTGCAAGCATGCCACTTGGTAGCCCTCAAATCTACCAGAGATATGGCAGCTAAGAAGAGATACACTTCTTCAAAACAAACAACTATCACTTCATTTTTTGTAAATAGAATATATTGTTATTTTTTAAAAAAACTTATTTAGATACGTTGTAGTTAATTAATTAAATAAAATTTATTGAAATATTAGCTATTTTGTATATTTTTATTTTTCCCCATATCCAAATTTTTCCCATATCCAAACTACCCTCAACAATCATTGGTTCGGATATGGGAAGAAGACTGTAGTTTATTTTAGACACGAAAAGGGGTCTTCAAAACAATCGCGTTGATATGACTTGTTCTGGCCATTAAAGTGCCTCAATACAGTTGTTGTCAAGCAAGTATGTGGCTGGGCAGATGTGCCAAGTTGAGCCAACTTTAGTGCAGTGGACTTCCATTGAATCAGTCGCATTGCCAGTGGCACTCTTAGTCAACGCCAAAGTGAGTTGATTAGGGTTCGCACACTGCAGGAGGGTTAGCCTTGGTAATTTGCTTTGCTTGTTCAACATTTCACACACCGATCTCAAGTCACGTACACCACCACAAACCATTGGTGACTTAAACTTAAATTTTTTCAGGTTTAAACTTTTAAAGGGAACGATCAAAAATAAAAGGTTGTTTTTAATAAAATGTAAATAATTCTATATTTTGAGTTTAAATTTAGAAACTGACTCTCTAAACAACACTGAATTTTAAATTAAAACAGTAGCACAAGTAGCCACAAAGTGGTCAAATGTGGCTGTATTTTTTTATACAAAAACACATATATAATCACTCAAAGTTTAAAATTATGATATATTTTATATACCAATTTAATTTTAAATTTAAAGCAAAATGTATTTTTATTAATATAAAATAAAAATTTTAATTAATACAAAATGATAAAAACATTGTATTTGTTTTGTTACTTTTTCAATTTTTTGGAAAAAGATGGACAAACATCAGGCCAATCCGTAAAGATGTTTGGGTAGGCTGGCTCGTCACCCGGCTTTGGCGCTTCAAATACGGGCACTGTAATAATAAGCACAATCATACATTAAAATATAGAAATTAGTCATAGAATATAAAAAAAGACTTACTCTTCGGCGCAGCTTTCTTCGAGTCCTGTGTGTTTTGGGACGTCGGCTTGGTATTTTCTGATAAGAGTGAACAAATCAATTAATTTTTAATTAAAAATACAATTTAGTACAACTTACTATTTGGCGAAGAAACCATTTTTCTAAATAAATGTGAAAAAGAAGGCAAGAGAAATCAAGAGGTAGATGAAAGTCAAGTTGACAAGACAAAGTAGTGCGATCAAGTGACTAAATGTGCCTTGGTCCGTGTTCTTATATAGCAATTTTGAAGTTTGGATTAAAAGGAGAGAGAGAAGAAATAGAGATAATCACTTTACAACTAGGGCTATTGTTTGACAAGGTCAAAAAGAATCTTGCTCAACTGCCACTCCATGGGGTCAAATTGGCAGTGCGTCTAAAGAGCTGTTGCTAAGTAAACCAACTGCAGTGATCATTGTGTGTGTCTAGCACATGGTGATAATCACTTTGTAACTGGGGCCATTGTTAGACAAGGCTAAAAATAATTTTGCAAAACTGCCGCTCCATATGGTCAAATTAGCAATGTTTCTAAAGAGCAGTTGCTGAGAAAAGTGAGATATGTTAACCAACTGTAGTGACCACTGTGTGCCTAGCATATGGTGATAATCACTTTGCAACTGGGGCCATTGTTTGACAAGGCCAAAAAAACCTTGCTTGACTGCCGCTCCATGTTAAATTGGCAGTGTGTCTAAAGAGCAGTTGCTGAGAAAAATGAGATAAGTAAACCAACTGCAATGTTTAAAATATTGTCTGGTTATAACCTGACATTAAGCACGTTTCTAGTCACAACATTACAATTTTAAAAATACCAGCTTTAAGGTAACAATTTAGGGAAATTTGGTTTATAACTATAATTTTAAAAAATTCAGCTTATAAACGTTGATTTTTTAAAAATGACTGCTTATAAACTTACATTTTTAAATTGGAAGTCTATGACAAAGACTTGTCGATCTTAAACGTACTCAATGTTGGGTTATAACCGGACAGTATTTTTAACAGTGTGCAGTGACCACTGTGTGTGACTAGCACATGATGATAATCACTTTGCAACTAGGGCTATTGTTTGACAAGGCCAAAAAGAATCTTGCCCAACTGCCGCTCCATGTGGTCAAATTTGCAGTGTGTCTGTAGAGCAGTTGCTGAGAAAAGTGAGATAAGAAAAGCAACTGCAGTGACCACTGTGTGTGCCTACACATGGTGATAATCACTTTGCAACTAGGGCCATTGTTTGACAATGCTAAAAAGAATCTTGTCCAACTGTCGCTCTATGTGGTCAAATTGGCATTGTGTCTAAAGAGCAGTTGCTGAGAAAAGTGAAATAAGTAAACCAACTGCACTGTTTAAAATACTGTCTGGTTATAACCTTACAATTTCAAAAATACAAGCTTTTATGGTGACAATTTAAGAAAAATTTGTATATAATATTAAAATTTAAAAAAATCAGCTCATAAGCGTTGATTTTATTAAATAACTGTTTATAAATTTACATTTCCAAATTAAAAGTCTTACAAAGACTTGTCGAGTTATAACCTAAAACTTGCTCAATGTTGGGTGTACTATAGTTTTGTTTTGAATAAGTAAATAATTATGCTTTATTTATTGTTTGAAACTAAAATCACTGCTAAATAGGACATTATCGCGTCTTCTAATGTTGCCCATCATTTATTAACTAAACACGATAGAATGTAGGCAATTAGGATGAACCAAGTTTTGCTATAGTTTCCAGTCGTGACCAAGGGAAGCTTGACGACACACTCGAGCGTCACACTTGAGACGCAAACTAAACCCGAGCTGTTCGTGCATGCATTTGCAAACCACGCAATTGAAACAGACACAATGGACACTGATCTTGCTATATATATAAAAGCTAAAAGGAAAATGTCTTGATCGATCGCGAAAATCAATCCACCACACCGCGTTTGGCAGACAAATAAGTCTCATCTGGTTGTATTGCTTGTTATTTGATGCGGCACTGCTATTGAAAATTGGTTGACTCTCTATCACATCCATTTTGAGTTTAACAATCAAATTGATTGCTTGTGCTTGTCTTTCAACTTCATTTGGTGCTTCACGACTGTGTATTGCTATTATGCAAAGTTCGAGTAATAATCACAAGCCGGATACTTCAATTCTATGAAACATGACATCGATTAGCGAAAATTTTACCAATACGTCTCATTTGGTATCGGTGGTAATTCCTGGAACACCTACGGCAACTACTTCTACTATGTCTTACAACAATGTTGCGTTTAAACCCAAAGACATCATGAGTTCATTTAGAGTGGATTCAGCTGTGCATGTTGAAAATCACATCAAAACGTATCAAGCCAAACGAAAAATTTTGGATAGCGACGATTGTCATACTTCATTACCTTCGTTTCAGTCGGTGTTTGGACACTGTTTTCATCATGCCACCAATCATAAATCTACGTTTAGTACTTGTTAGACAGTTATTGTAAAAGTGCAAAGTGAGATGTAATTTGATCTTTTCCATGACACAGACATGAAACATATATATTAGTACAGCTAAAGATAAACTGTGATTAGTTGAACGCCTCTATTTTATATTTTTTACCTTATTTGTGAATTTATCTTAAAATGTAGACATATAACACGTGTAATTATTTGTATATTAACAAAAAATAAAAATTTTAATTAAATAAAGTTTAAACAAATTTTTTAAAATAAAATTTTAAATGTTTAAGTCTTTAATATAACTATTTTATGTAACTAGCAAACACGCAACTTTTTTTTACTTTTGTGGTAACTTTCAACTAAATTGTAGTTTTATAAGTTTTCATTTTTTTAATTTGCTAGATTTTTTACGCAGTTAAGTTTAGAAAATAAACTAATTTGAAAATTTATTTAAAAAAATAATTTGTTTTAAATAAATTTTTAGAAAATTGAACAATTTTAAAATAAAATTTAAATGGTATTTTCACATTTTCAAACGTTCCTCTTTGGGCACTGGTTTGTCCGGCTGTTCCCGTCAAATCATGACTTCAAAGTCTTGGATAAAAAATATCTTGTGTTTTCTTCTTAAAAATTTTGTGAAAGCTGTTGGAATTAAGCCGTAAAGTTTTGTGAAATCATTTCCACTACTTGTCTTGCTATTTTTTGCTTTGCCTAACTTTTTTTTCAAAAATGAATGTAGTCGTCCTAAAGTTTGAACACTTTTTCATGCTTGGCTATTTCTACCTTTGAATTTAATTAGTTCACAAAGTCTGCACTAAGGTTTGCAGTTGGTTGCACTAAAATTTTTATAATTTTACAAGCAGAATCACGAAATGGAACTAAAAACATTCCTATATGTAAATGTAACTCTACTTACACAAACCGTAAATGTGAAACTTTTCAAACTTGGATTTACCTGGTTGGCTAATGCCCAGCAAACTTAAGTCTTATACAAAAGTCCTTCCAGTGCTTCTAAGATTCCCAGTAATAAGGACCATATGATAACTGTTATAACAACTTAAAGAATATGCTTAAATATCAACACAAAATAACAATTTGATGCTGAGAATCAACATCAAACTGTAGATATCTGGATTGAAACTAATGGAAACTACACCAAATTTGCACAATAAATTCTTTAAGTAATAGGTATGTATGTGTGTATTAAATATGATATTAAAAATAATTTTTTTTATAATTTCACAAGAAGAAGTACAAAATGAAACTAAAAAACATTTTTATAAGGGAATAAAACTTTACTTAAACAAACCGTAGATGTGAAACTTTTTAAACTCTGGTTGGCTAATGACTAACAAACTCAAGTCCAATACAAAAGTTCCTCTAGTGCTCCTAAGATTTCTAGTAATTGCCCAAAAAACCGAGTCACAATCAACTTTTTTTTGGTTTGCTATACTTTAGCACCATTTCTAAAAAGTTTTTATTTTCTGTAACAAATGTTTAATTTATTTATTGTAAAAAAACATATTAATAATTTAAATATGTTTTATAAAATTGGAATTTTATTGAAAATTTTCGATAACACACAACATGAAACATTAAGTGTACTGTAAAGTGTAATAATGAATAATATAAATATTGTTGTTCACGTATTGCTTCGATTGGTTTGGTATCACACCAAAATAGTTTTTATCTAGCAAATTCTCAGAACAAATAAAAATTACAATTTGTATGTTTGCAATCTTATCTATTTCTATCTATATTTTTTATAGTGAACAACTAATTTTAACATAATAGTTTTATAATTTATATATGTAAAAACATGTTTGAATTTTTAAAAATAAAATAAAAACAATTTGTTTTAAATTATGATACGTGTTTATATTAAACTAATAATTATTATAATACCACAAAGGAACGCAAAATTGAACCTAACACAAGCAGGCATTAGAAACATGCAAAACATTAGAAACCTCAAATGCGCATATCTGTTTTTCTTGGATTTTTAAAGCGTCTTTCTGTGGCACAAAATGTATTTGAAATAATGTCTATTGAAAAATATTGAGAGTTTATTGCAAAGCATAAATGCGGAATTTGATCGAAAATGGTATACATCGTTGCAAAATTAAATTAATTCTCATTAGTCAATTAATCTGAAATTTGAAAGCATAAAAGCAATGGAAGTAAAATTTAAAAAACACGGAATTTAGAGTGAAGCAAAATGTATTTGGAAGAGGAAGAAGAAAAATAATTAAAGGGTTGCAGTTGGTTGGCGATGCTAGATCGGGTTTTGCAGAATGAAAAAGCGTTTTTGGAGTTGCAAGATGCATGCATGCATGTTATATATTGCTGGCCATTCCAATCCAAAAAAGCAATTTGTTGCGCAGCATTAGTCGTAGCCAAGCTCAATCTGGAGTAAACAAAAAAAAGAAAACAAAAGAAATAAGTTTGAGAAACAAACAGAAAAATTTAAAATATGTTGTCAATTCAATTCAATCAATTACAAAAAAATATGAGACAATGACAGAAAAGCGCAGACAAATGAGATGCGTAAAACTGAAATCAGTTTGATATTTAGTTTGTGTTAAACAAATTTTCTATTGATTAAATATTTTTAAAATTGTTAATTTGTTGTTAAAATCGGCACATTTTAAAAACAAAATAATTTCAATTTAGGCCACCCTATATCAGAATTGCAAATAAAACATAAATAAGCAATTCACAAAGAACGTGACTAATGTATTTTACTCATAAACTCGACTGCTGGCTTTGGTTTGCTTATTGCGTTGTCATGTTTTTATACTAAAAATAGTTAAATTTTTACATCGTTTGTGAATTTCTCATTTAGGTTTTATTTGTAACTCTGTATTTTACTTAGCGAGTGTATAATTATATCAAATATATATGTATATTTTGCTGCGTTTTTCTGTCACTGTTCAATAATTCAAGCTAGTTATATATATAAATAAAAATTAATGATTATGTGCAAAGAGAGAGAGAGAGAGAGAAAGAGAAAGAGTAATCGAAGAGTTATTCTTCAACATCACTGTTGTTGTTGTTGTTGAAACTCTCATCATCCTCATTTTGGGCTTCAGTTTGGTCAGCTTCGGGCTTTGAAACCAGATCCTTCTTGAGTCGTTCGTCGACCTCATCAAGGTCAATCTCCTCGCCCTCGTCGGCAAGCAACTCATCCACATCGATGATACGTCCACCAACGTTAATCTTACGATCAGCCGGTATTGTGTAGATCACGCCGTTGATAGTGATCTGCTCACGAACCTCCGTCTCGGCATCCTCATCTTCATCGTCTTTGTTCTCCTTTTCGGTGCCATTGGTAGCCTTTGCTTTGTTCGCCTCCTCCTCAGAAACCTCACCCGGCGGTTTAAACAGATCATACTCGCCTTCATTGTCACCGCCGTTCTCGATTGCGATGTCCTCCTCCAGCTTGAGAAACTTCATCAACTCATCGTTGTCGTTGGCGTTCTCCAAGTCCTCGTAGTCCTGAGTAGA
The DNA here is from genome assembly GCA_011762765.2 of Rhinocypha anisoptera. NCBI lineage: Eukaryota > Metazoa > Arthropoda > Insecta > Odonata > Chlorocyphidae > Rhinocypha > Rhinocypha anisoptera. Next base: position 18,925 of record WURS02460859.1, on the reverse strand, counting down.
ATGACATCAAAATATATTAAACCAGTTTAAAACATGCAAAAAGTTTGAACTCGGGTCAGCTTTAATGTCTTGGTGGGTAAATTTTATTTATATAGCAGTTAAATGTAAATTAAAATTGAAAACTGTCCTACATTTTATTTTTTAAGGAATTTGAGTTTAAATTATAAATTATATGACTCAAAAATTGCAACTTTTATAAACCGTTTCCCCTTTATTTGACCATTTTTAGTCGTCAAAAAGCACTGTTTAAATTAACCTTTAATGAAAAGGATACAAAATTTTTTAAACTTTTTACTTTCTTCGGCAACTCCCATGATTCATAAACCATTCTATATATTTGTAAAATTTTATTTAAAAGTATAAATTGAGCCACATAAAAAATGGAAATAACCTTAAGCTCTAAAGTGTATGTATTGCAAATGTACCTTGCCAAAAAAAAATTGTGATAATAACCGTTACCGAAAAACTATTAATACATTTAATGTGTTCCAAAGTGTGTTTCTCTTCCCGGGAAATGACAACTTAGAAGTGTAATAAAACTTTTTGTTATTGGTGTGCAATAACACTTACTCCGCAGTACTCATCTTCGTTGTAGAACTGGGGCGGCATTGGCGGTCCTTCGTTGCGCTTCTTCGCCTCGTTCAGCATCTTATGTCGCGCCGTTTCTTGCAACGGATCGGTAATGTCAACCGTTTCAAATTTGATCTTGTACGAGTCCAACAAAAATTGGGCCCGCAATTGACGTTTTTTCACCTATAAATAAATAACATTAACAAAACACACACACAAATTATTGCGTAATTTAGATTTTTCGTGCATATTATGCAACACACATATATATAAAATAAAAGGGAGAAGGGGAGAGAATACAATATTCCATAAATAGATGCTAAAGACTGAATGACTGCTAAGCCCGTTTTGCCGGTTGCATTTATATTTATATATATCTACAGTAAAATGTCTGTAATTCGCTATAATGTAAGCTCAAAATTAATTTTTTTTTCAAATTGGCATAAATGTTCTATTCTCTATAAAAAACTTTAATAAAGTAACTTGTGCAATACTTTTAGGATATATTGAAAATTATATTGAAATAATGGAAATATCGCTAGGTTGCATAAGGTCAAAATATGCATGTTATTAAAACTTTCTTTATTTAAATTACCGTTTATGGTAAACCAATTACCGCAAATTACAAATTAAAAAAATTATCGACAATTTAGTATAAAAGTGTGTAAGTATAGAGTTCCAGTATTAATTCGAATTACGAAATAATTTAATTTGCAAATTAAAAGAACGCAAATTAGAAGCAGTTTTACTGTATATATTTAACGCATTTTGCATATAATGCAAAAAAAGAAATGCACTCTCGCAACTCGGCAATCTCTCTTTCTCCCCCTCTTTCTCTTTCTTTTTCTTATTCTTTTTCTCTCACACGCAACATTAAAGAACTTTGTCTAGCCAGAAGCATTTTGAAGAACTGGCTCGAGTTCATTGACTTTTACACTCAACCTTCCACCCACTTAAGGTTAATGTTGTATATACTGTCTTTTTCCTTGTCGAGATTATGCAATACTCGATTCGTGGGGCAAATTATTGCATACACATACAAATATGCATTCACTATTACCGCAAGTCACTGACAGCGGAATACAATGTCACTACTAACTCACCTCTTTCGAAGCAGAGATGCCGCTCATGTACATTTTAATCACCATTTTGAATGGGTTGACTTCACAAAGTGTTGGCTAGTGTTGAATAACTGTAAATAAGAACGGAGAGACAAATTAATAATAAAATTAGATTATTTAAAATTAAAAATAAACAAGTACAATATGAATGAATTTGAAATTAATTAAAGAATTAAATAATTGACAACGAAAAATTTGATATAAGTAAAAATGAAACAAATTAAACAAAAAGGAGAAAGAGTTGAAATTAAAAGCATTTAAATTAAATTTTGTTGTTGTTGTTTATCTCAAATTTAAGATCGATAATTAAGTTTTAAATTGTATGGGCATTTTGTCCAGTTTTAAAGTTGTGACATTAAACAAAACGGGTTGAACGACCAGACTTCCTGAAATTTGTGTTGCTATGCAATAGAAAGAGAAAGAGAGAAAGACAGAGAGACAAAGAGAGAGAGAGAGAGAAGGAGCGAGAGAGGGGAGAGAGAGGGAGAGAGAGAGAGATAAAGAAAGACAGAGAAATTTATTTTGGTTTATATTTAAATTTGATTTAAAATTGCTTATTGCGTTTAAGTTGTGTGTTTATTAGCCCAATTTCAAAACTTTTTTCGTATTTACTTTTTTCCGTGGCAATTATTTTGCGCAATCATGGATTGAACAACCACACATTTTCTTATCGTTGAGCTGTGTTGCTAGCCCCGGAGTAAAATAGGCTAATAAGCTTAAGTTTGGTATGTTGATCATTTTGCCTAATGTGTGTATATGTGTATATTATTATTATTCTACTATAGACAGTGCAGCCATCCTAGCAACTCTCATACTCACATCACATTCTTTCATCCAAGCCAAGTTCTATCATAAAAATTCCGTTTTATTACTATTTTACGCCTGAGTGTAATAAAATTCTTTACTAAATTGGCAATATATATTTAATATTGCCAATTACTTTGCCAATAACAAAATTCAAAGTTACTTAATATTCATACATATATTTTATGAATCATTAATAATAAAAATATAATGATTTGGGGAAAATATGGGTGTGTATATTAAAAATGAATTAGTGTCACGTAGTAGGAAAATGTAATAAAATAATCCTAGGTTGTTTACGATATACCAGAAAATGTGCTTTAAGCTTATTATTATTAATATATATAGATAGATTGATAGATTTGCATATATGCGTTGTTGCTATGCAACGTATCGAGATGACCAAGTGCCACACCTCGATTGCAATCTCGGTGTGTGGGTTGTGATAAGATGACATTCAACATCGACACTCACACACACTGCTTGAGGAAACACGAGAACTCCGGGAAAAACAACTATATTATATAAAAAATAGATGAAAAAGAAGAAAAAAGACAGGAAAGAAGAGAAGAGCAATCAAAGCCTCACTGATATGGCGTTTCCTTCTTTCTTTTTCCTTCTCTCTCTCTCTCTCTCTCTCTCTCTCTCTCTCTCGTTCTCTCTCTTCCCGGACAGACCAACTGTCAACAGATTCCGACATGGAGTACGATTGCCTGTTACCGAGCAATCTTGTTTTGCCAAATTGTCCTTGGTTTTTACACCAAATAATAAAAATGCTCAATGCACTTTAGTAAACATTGCACACTAAACCAGATTGCGCTGGTTTTCCTGAAAATTTTTATATTATAACAATAAAAATTTTAAATGATTACAAGATAATAAATAAATATTTTTATTAAAGTTAAGCTATCCTAAGCGGCACTTTGATTTAGAGTATCCACTATCAATCATATATTTAATTTACTATTAAAACAAGTTTTTGAAATATAAAATAAACTTTAAATAATTTTAAAATAAAAATGTATTTTTATTTGCTAATTATAGCAATTTAATTTGAAAGTATGAGTTACTATAGTAAACACAAATAAAAATTTTGGTAAACAAAAGTAAATTTTGAGTTAAAATTATTTATAACTTAAGAAAAAATGAACATATATTTTGTTACCAGGACATATTTTAGCACATAAAAATAATTATTTACTTAATTAATAACAAAAAAATGTAGTTTTGTAAAGACTACTTCTATAAACTTTTATAAAAAATACAAAACCGAACCGTATCCAAACGAGAGACTAGACTTCCTAATGAAATCAAAATTTATTAATTATAAAATGATATTTACCGTTTAAGACAATTGGGACAAGATAAATTACGGTGAATCAGAAAAATGATTAAATGGCAGTATAGACGTGGCTCAGAAGTTGACGTTGACTACACACCTCAATTGAAAAGTGTGGCAAAAACGAGCAAAGTAAACACACAGCAGAGAGAACAACAGAGTGAGTTTTGGCAGGAAACTAAGTGACTCGAGTAGGTCTGGAGTGCAAAGAGTGTCGGTCTGGCTAGTGTGCTCAGTATTGGTACTCGGTGCTATGTGAAATGAGTGAGAGAAGAAGAGAATGAGAAAGAGCAAAAAGCTGCAAAACGAAATCCGGGTATCCTAAATCGGGCGATGGTGATGAAGTGAAACCTAAAGTTGGTAGTGGCACAGTGTGCACTCAGCACCTACGCACCAAACACAGTTTGCTATATACCCTGAAAAAATTGCTTTGCAGTATTATACTTATACTTACTTTGGCAAGTGGATGCCAGATGACAGCGACACTACGACACACACACAGAAACACACCAAAACGAGGCCCAGCAATCAAGTTTCAGAAACCCGCTGGACAGCTGTGAATCTCACTCACTACTAGTAGGTCTTCTCTAAATCAAATAGTAGACGTAGGAAGAGAGACTGAAATAAGCGTTTTCACCTGGCAGATGTGTTCGAGTGTGTGTTTCTTGAAAGTTTGAGCGGTTTGACCAGTAGTAGTGAGGAGTGACGATTGGCAGCAAATGCGATTCGCGTTGTTGGCTGCGTATGTTGGCTTCACTGGGCTTGTTGCGGTGTTGCCTGTGTGCCAATGATGGGTTACCCAACACTACAACAGAACACACAAACAGCGCACATGAAACTATTAATGCAATTATTGTTACCCGTTTTGCATGTTTCAAAGCTAAATAATCCAAAATTTTCTCAATAAAATCTTGATTGAAACAAACACCTTAACTTTGAAACCTGCAAAAAACGACTTTGTTGTACTAGTTTTATACGCGTTATTCATGTACTGTGCCCATAATGTTGGGTTACCCGATGATGGGTGTGGTAGCGTGTCGCACCAACTTGCCTTGACAACCTCACGTCTACAGATCATCCCCAAACTGCATCTCTATGCTAGTAGTTGCATCTGCATTGCTTTCTGCCGCTGACACACGCACACAGGCACACACATCTCATACACTCATAGACACTGCAGTTTTGCTGAGCAACAAATACGCCTAATGCGCACTACGAGATGCGAGTTGTGCCACCGCGCCCCAACTCAACACACAATGCGCATATACACATTCATTTTCTTAGAGAAATAATAGTGGTTAAACATTAAATTTTTTCGAGTTTAAACTTGTATAGTCAAACAGTCAAAAATAAAAGTTTTCAAAAAATAAAATTAAAGTTAATTTTCATTTTGAAATGTAAACTTGGAAGTTGTCACTTTAAGCCACACATAATCTACGTTAAAATAATATCTCAAATTTAAAATAAAACTTTATTCATTTTATAGAAATAAAAGTGGTTAAACTTAGATTTTTTAAAATTTGAACGTGTATGGCTGAACTGATATAAATAGAAGTTTTCAAAACAATAAAATGAAAATTAATTTTTATTTTTTGAAGTATAAACTTAGAATTTGTAATTTTAAGTCACTCTAAATCTAGGTTAAAATAAGAACTGAAGTTTAAAATTGAATTTGTTTTTAAATTTTATTTTTGGGAGTTTTTGTACACTGTACAGTCAAATTACTTAATTCATAACTAAAAGTTAAAACCAATTTGAAAGTTGAAAAGTGCGATTTATTGTATTATGTATTGTATCAGGTTTTTTTTGTTAGAAAAACACTCAAAACTGTCTATTCTTACAGTTTTGGATATCAAATAATAATAAAACTAATGTTTATTTAACATTAATGCCAATGCAATATTAGTATGAATTGTCTGTTTTCAAAATAAACAAAGAAATCAAAGTTAACTTCGAAACATTTAAAACACATTAAAATAACTTCCAATTTTTTAAAAGTCATTTTTTGGGCATTTGAAAATCCGGTTGAGTTTTTGATTTAATATTAATGTTTAATGTTTAATTTGAGTTATGCTCAATTTTATATTATATAAATTATTGTATAAAATTTGCATAAAGTTAAAGCTGATTAATTAAAAAGGTTTCGAATTTAGTTTTACAAATTTTAAAATATACAGCGCTGGAGTTTTAAATTGTAGAGTCAAATGCACTTAAACATGAGTGTATTTTAACCCCCACTCCAAATAATGATTTTTAAACATGATATATAGTTAAACTCATTTGACAAATTTGGTCTAAATATGTCATTTTCAGAAATCAATTTTAAAATATGCCGTAAAAAAGTTTGCGTATGATTTGAATTTTTAAATAATCCATTTTGTGAAAAACAATAGAGATAGTTCATTAATCATTAAGCGGTTTTGAGAGGGTGGAGAATTTAAAATTTTGATTTTTTTGTCAGATGATTAATTAACTTCTAAAAAGTCAAACTACTTTTTGCTTTTTAAGCAAGAAATGTACTTTAACCTAATTGTACCCGTTTTAATATAAATGTAGATATTCTATTTCCTTATATTTTTGCTTTATTTCTCATTTATTTAGGTTAATCGATTTGGAATTAAGATTTATTTTTATACTTTAGGAAGGTTGGACCAAAAATACATTCCCATGCACAATTCCTATTTGTTTTTGTTTTCTCTGCCAAACAATCTGCCATCTCTCTTCTCTTCATTTTTCTTTCTTTTGTGCTATTTAGCATACATTTGAATTGGCCATCTGTCTTTTGTTAGACACATTAATTTGAATATAAATCGTGATTACATTAGTTTATGATTTGATTTCACTTTTTTGTTTTTGTTTTTATAGTAGATGCACTCAAATAAACGTTATAGCCCAATAACAAGTTAAAAATTCTTTATTGTAATTATAAATAACTTTAATTAATATTAAATTGTTTAAAACCTTGTTATTAAATAAAAAACAAATTATTTTAATAATATTTAAAAAATAAACCTTTTTATTTAATGAATGTGCAGTGCACAATTGAAATTAGACATATCAACACAAAATCAAAATAATTTTTTAATTGAACTTTTTTAAAGACAAAAATAATTTTATAGTTCACTGAAAAACGGTTATATTTTAGTAAAACTTAACAGATATATTGGATTTATTTATAAGAAATGTTTAAACGTTTGACTGTTTAGTAGCGCCATCTATATTCTAGCAATTAAACCACAATTCAAATTGACACTTTTAAAACAAAATTAAAGTATTTTATCTTTTTCTCTTTTTCCCTTAAAACAAATGATAAAAATTTTAATTATAAAATTTAATATGATCAATCAAAACTAATTATGTTTTAAAAGAAAAAAATTTATTCAAAAAATAATACATCCATAAACATCAAAATATATAATTTGCAACAAACTAATTTGTGATTGTATATCTGAGAATCATTTGGAAAGCTCTGGAAAATAAAAATATTTGTGTGTGTGTATATATATGTGTGATTAAATGTGAATTCGGAAAAAGTAAGTGATTCTTATAAATAAAAGTAATGAAATATAAAATAGTGAATCAATTTATGTTGAAATTTAAACTACTGTATTGATTAAGTTTGAATTTTCATTTTCAAAATTAAAAAATAAAAATTAATTGTGCTTTGTTGAGAAAAATTTTTAATTTTAAGTGATTTTCAATAAAAAAATAACGAATAAAGTTTAAATTCAAGTTTAACTTTTTTTGATTTCAAAAGTGAACTTTGAAGATTATTGGATAATGTCATGTGATTAATGGGAAAATAGGACAAATTCGTGAGAGAAGTATTTCTGTGTAAAGTTGATTTAACGGTCCTTGAACATGATACCGCAGTGACTCCTTTTCTCGGTCTTTTGTAACCTAATTAAAAAAAAGAATAAAAATAAATTGCATTAAAGAATTGTACAAATCAAACTCAGTAGATGGCGCATTTCGAACCTGATGAAAATGGCAAGCACATTTGCCTGGGTAGAAATCTCGGTAGCGTGCAATGGTTTTGTTGAACGTATCGATCACTTCAAAGCCAAGTTTTCGGGCTTCCTGAACTAGAAGAGCATTGCTCACTGCCAACTTTTTCTGTTCATTCTATATATATACATTATTAAAATATTAAAATTAATTATTAAATACATTGTTAAAAATACTGTTTGGTTATCTAGCCAACATTAAGCACGTTTCTGGTTATAACTCGACAAGTCTTTGTCAGCGACTTTTAATTTAAAAATGTAAGTTTATAAACATACATTTTAGAAAATGAACGCTTTTAAATTAAATTTTTAAAAATTGTAAAGTTGTAAGCCAACTTTTCTTAAATTGTCACTTTAAAAACTGATATTTTTGAAATGTAAGGTTATTACTAGAAACGTGCTCAATGTCAGGTTATAACCCAACATCAAGAACGTTTTTGGTTATAACTCGACAAGTCTTTGTAATAGACTTTCAATTTTAAAATGTTAGTTTATAAGCAGACATTTTAACAAATCAAAGCTTATAAGCTAACTTTTTTAAAATTTTGGCGTTAGAAGGCAACTTTTTTTAAAATTGTTACCTTAAAAACTGGGATTTTTGAAATTTTAAAGTTATAACTTGAAACGTGCTTAATGTCAGATTATAATCAAATGGTATTTTTAACAGTGTAGTATATAAACATTTAATAATTGTAAAAAACACATACCAGTGGCATAAAATGCACTCCAACTACCGGTTGGTGAAAACCCGAACCCAGAGTTTTGATCACCAACCGAACTTGGGTTAGGTTAGATCTTTTTAGCTCGTTCCGAGCTAGATGAAGGTGTTGCCGTGAAATCCATTGCACACCACCGATGATAACTACTGTTTGTTTGGCTTCATCTTTCTTTACTCTACATAAAAAATTTAATTAAATCATTTCGATTCACAAGTTAAAATTAAATAAATTCTACACACATTTCCAAAAGTTGTTGGAAAACTTGTGCAAATGAAGGTCGCTTGGAGGGCGTGAGCCAAAACTTGGGATAGTAAGCAAAACTGATTTCGGTGTTTGATTCTGCCACGCGGTAACTCTTGAAATTGTGCGTCTTGTCCGCTTCGGCCAGTGTGCGATTGAGACGTTCCAAAATGTAATGCATTATACCTCGATTTGTTGAGTCACCAATCATTAAAATCTGTAATGATAGATATAAACATTTATATAACACTTTCAAGGAATTGTAAGTTGCCCTAAAAATGTATCAAATTGCTTTCATCTGTTTAATGGAAGATTATATTTGATTTTTTCAACACTGGAAAAAAACTTAAAATTTATGTTAAAATAAGTATTTGCGTAATAAACTGTTTAAAAATATAACATTAAAGCATTATTAATTTAGAATATGCTAAAGTCACTAGCATATGTAAATTTTATAATAAATTTAAAGAATAAAAGTAGGTATTAATAGAGTGCTTAAAAGAGTTATATTGAGTAATACATTATTTTAAATCTCCATTTTCAAATTTTTTAAAAAAAATATATAGCACAAAGTAGAGACACAAAAGTAAATCCAACACGTGTTAAACTCCAAGATGTAAGACTCCAAGAGTTATTGTAAAAATTTGTTGATATCAAAAATTCTAGAAGGTTTCCACTAAAAGAAAAAATGAAACCCGTTTACAAACCAAAAGATTTTATTTGCCTCTTCTAATTAATATTGTCACAGTTAGTTTAGTCTCTTTGTGAGAGTAGGTTCAAATCACAACTCTGCCACTATATGTCACAGTTAGGTTTAATCAAATTTAATCAACACTAAACTGCTTACAAAACTAAACATCTTTTGAAGTGTAATAGTGTGGGATAATCTAAATAGCTGAAGCATATCATTGTTGTCTACACCAACAATATTTTTGTTAAAATATAATTAAATTAAGTTACCTTTGTGTTAGTTAAACATTGAGTCAGTCGGGCATCGGAAACCGGAATCGAGTAATGACACTGATTGGGCACCCACTCCAGATGAGACCATAGACACTGAGCCTGTTCGGAGCAGTGTTGACAAGGCACAAGCCACTTGCCTTCCTGGGCTCCATCGCTACACACCGTGGATTCTTGTTGAAACCATTGGTCAAGTTTAATCTGTGTGCCAGTACATTTTTGCCCAGTGGCATGTAACCCACAAGGCAGTGAGGAGTAAACTGGCATCGAGCAATCCTGTTGTAAGCTACAAACTTGATAGGTTTCGTCAGGAATCAAATCCAATTTTTCTTGGCGTGATTCTCGATGAATTGTCACAGTGTACACCGTGAGAGGTGAACTGCCATTTTCTTTTCGGGCAACCAGTGGCAACTTGATTTGATTTTCTCCAAGTCCAATTGAAAAATTTAATATACTGAAATTGAAAAAAATATTAATTATGAAAAATCTTCTGCTTTATTAATGGCAAATACAAAATTTGGTGATTTTCTATGCTCTATTATATACTTAGAAAATTTCATGTTCTGCCACTTAACCATTTTGCACTGTAACATTTAAGCTATTTTTACCGTGCTTAACCAATTCAAATCTAATTTTCACTGTTTTGATTCAAATCATTACCCAATTCGAATCAAACTTTTTATGTTATGATTCAAATCTTATTCCAATTTGATTTTAATTTTGTGCATAACTCTTTGGATTTTCATTCATTTTAATCCTAACTTTTCCAATTCTCACTCGATTTAATTCAAATTTTTGCATATATTTCTTCGAATTATGATAACTAGAGTTTGACATCGGAGACTTTGTTGTACTTTTTTACAAGAGGCGCTTTAGCACTGACCCTTTTGTAATAAAAATAAAATTTTAATTCCATACTTTGATTGAAGATAGAGTTGATTCTCCAACTGAATCCATGCATCACAGTGTGCGACTTCGACACGAATCGATATCAAAAGTTCATGATAATGTGCGTCTCGATTGGTGTGATAGTGCGTTTGGTACGGATTGAACAAGCCGGATAGTTTCATATCACTTGGAGACACAATTTCAAGCTTGGTTAAATGGTATAATTTTGTTGAATCTAAAATGATAAATTTTACTTAATTAGTAAATTACAAATTTAGTATTCCTAAAACAAATAACCGACCAAATAAGCAAGAATTAGAGTGATTGGCAAACACGGAATGATTCCACTCAAGATTAGTCAGCTCAGGTGATGGATCACTCATGGAAAATGATTGATTGGCAAAGAGTAGTTCCAAGATTGAATGCAATCGCTCGGTTTGATAGTCGAGTTTAGACTGAATCGAGGTAGAGATAAAATTTGACAGTGCTCCATTCTCCGAACGGTCTCTTTGGTCCAGGTGAACTAGGATTTGCTCGAACAAAGCTCGTATTGTGTTTGGATTAGATCCACTTCCACCTGGGTACAGTGGCTCAAAAGTATTGATTTGACTAGAAAATTGCTGCTCTGTTTGTACAATATACTTGAGATCTTGCTCACTCAAACAAGCTTGATGTGAAATGTGACAGTTGATACCAAGTAAACCAAAATTTCCATCTTCAAGCAACAAAGTTTGTAATCGGTTAAGAAATGTTTCTCTTCTAATTGGCTTATTTTGGGAGTTTGCAATTAGGGTATAAGCATCAACTTTGAGTCGTTTTACTAAATCTGCTTCAAGTGGAGATTTAGATAAATCCAATTCTGACACGCTTTGAATCTTAAAAAATATTTAATTAATATATTTTATAAAATATATAAATAATAACTTACATTTACAATTGAGGCTTGAATTGAGTTGTCATTAGACAATTGTTGCAAAATTAAATCAAAAGAGATTAATTGAAATGATGCAATTGAACTGTGATCCTCAACATTGCTGTCAATGCCAAGAAGTTGACTACCAATTTCGAGAATCATCAAACCATAGAGAATCGATTGTCGTACACTGTTTTGTACTTGTTTGCAAGTTTCTCCTTTGGCTTGTTTGCAGATTGATGGCCAAAATTGTTCCAAAATTTGTGGTTCAAACTAAATCAAATATTTGTTATTTATAATAATTAATAGTTTATAAAAATAAGTTTTACCTTAGTTGGATCACTGATTTCAGCTTGATAATGTGAAACCAATCCATGATGATAAAGTAAAGCTCGTAACGGGTTTAGTGAGGTGACAAGGGTGAAAATACGCAATCGAGCTTGGCCAATTACTTGTCGTGGCAAGTATTGTCGTACCAGAATGGTATCAGAAAATTTGGTAGATTTAATAATCTGATGTTGCTGGGCAAGTTGATTTATTTGCAACAGTCTGTTTCGGCCGGAAGTAGTAAAAATGTCAAGCAATTCAATGTGCCAATCTCCTGCCAAGCCGTACTCTGCTGTCCAATTAGACGAATAACCTAATGCTAAATTGAAAACCATTAGTTACTATATTCATTAAGTCAATTAAAGATTAATTAATACCATCAGATACATCAAGAAATTGCTGAAAATCATCCGGCAGAGCAAAACATAAGGGCGCAAGCGAGTAATGTAACACTGAAAAATTTTATTAATTAATTAAATATTTTAAATATATAATAAATATAGCCCGCCTTTAGTACGTTTTTTGTTTTACGTAGTATTTAAACGATTGGTATTTTTGTTTATTTTTTACATTAAATTTTTGTAAAATTATTGATGCAAGTTAGACTTGTTTACTTTATCACACACTGTTAAAAATACTTTTCGGTTATAACCCAACATTAAGAACATTTTTGGTTATAACTAGACAAGTCTTTGTAATAAACTTTCAATTTAAACATTGTAAGTTTATAAGAAGACATTTTGGAAAATCAACGCTTATAAACTCACTTTTTTGAAATTGTGGGGGGTATAAGCTAACTTTTCTTAAATTGTTACTTTAAAAACTAGTATTTTTGAAATTGTAAGGTTATAACCAAAAACGTGCTGAATGTCAGGTAACCAGACAATATTTTTAACAGTGCAGTCCATAATTTAAATGGCCCCAATAATTAAAAAAATTTTAATGTATGAAATTATCAAAAATACGGATTGTCCAAATACTACTTAAAACAAAACGAGCTATAATAATAAAATATAATAATAAATTAACCTGGATATTTGCGGATTCGATTGAATAGATTGCAAAGATTGTGCGGAGCGTGTAACAAGAGATCGAGTTGAGCAAAGTGATTGGCCAGAAAGTGTGAAGATTGCTCGAAAATTTTATTGCTGTATTGCGCAAGTTGAAGCCGATTCATCACCACCAAATCACACGGATTAAGTTGGGCTAAAAAAGCAAGTTTGAGCACTAAACAACAACAACAAAAACATGAATTCACCTACCAAGGGTTTGCGGGAGATTAGTCCATTTTTGGAAACGAACAATGTCGTTGTTGCTCTCTAACAGAGGCATTGATTTACCAATATATATCATGTGTGGCTTGGTGCATGATGTTGTCAAATTGTGAGTAATCTGGCAAAAAAAGCAAAGCATTAACAATCTCCTATCATCATCATCATCATCAAGAGCATTTGATGTCATTTGTGCTAATCCTTGTAGAACATACTTGAGTGAGCAGTGATTGGAACTGTCTTCGAATCACACGCAGTCGAGCCTGGGCTTTTGCCGCCAACGCGTTGACATGTTTCGACAAATATCTTGACTTTTTTGGGGGAAAGGGGGCAATGATGTTTGTGTTAATTAGTATACAAACTTTGATAAGTCACATATAATGAGTAGAGATTACCCGTGAAGCAGTGGGAATACTGTTTGCACTTTGACTGGTGATACTTTGCGCACTGGTTTGAAGCCAATTCCACCATGAACCATTGTTCAAGTCTAGGGTAATAAAATAAATTAAATAAAATTTTAATGGGTGAATCAAGGGGATATTGTGTAAAATTAGGTTTTCAAACTACTTTTTGTTAAATATAACAATAATTATGTCAAATTAAAGCTTTTAAACAATTTTTTATAAAACATAAATAATAAATTAAATTTATAACGCATTTGTTTAAAATTATCAAAATTTATTAATTATTTAAATAGGAGTATTATCCAACGCTAATTAAAATATATCAAAAAAAATAATTTGATATAGAAAAATTTCCAAAATATTTCAATGTACAACGTATTTTTCAATTATTATATTTAATATAAAGTTTGTTTAGGAAATATAACTTTTTAATTAAAATTTATTTTCTATTTATTTCATTAAATCTACTATAAATTTTTTTATTTCTATTATCTATCTAAGAACAATTAATATAAACAAAATCTCAATTACATTATTTTATAAAATTTGTTAAATTGTGTTTAAAAATCCCACAGACACCGGAAACAATGTTTACCTCGATTGGAAAAACCCTTTGCAACCCACAATGGCTGTGTAGAAGGTCCTATATTAGAGTTGACAGCTAGCGTGGTGTCACCAAACGATTCGTAGTTCAAGTAGTAGATGGTAACCAAAAGGAAGCAGGTGGAGAGGGTGAGCACCAGGAAGAAGACCTGGGTAGCCAGAACCAACATCGAGTTGGACATCAGTACGGGTCGAACACGTCGGGTCTCCATCATGTTTGATGGGTTAGAGCCTTGGGGCCCGAGAAAACCAGGGTTCACATTACTTGTTATTTCACCTATAGGCAGCAAAACCAAACACACACACACATTAGTGACACTCTTTAGATGAAATGAAATTCAATCAATCTATTCGGCACAGTATTTATAGAATCGAAGAAAAACAGAGAAAGAGAGAGAGAGAATCGAAGAGAAAGGATGAATTGAAGAGAAAGCTAGTGAATCGTGAAACCACTCTTTTGGTGTATCCAGTCAAGCACATAAAAGTGTCACACTGCCGGCTCTTCTACTACTTCTTCAGGGCTTTGACTTAGCCAACAATGTAAATGCAAATGCACTTTGCTTTTTTACACTTTCTATTGGTAAAGTTTGACATAAACACATCGAAGAAAGAAAGCAAGCAAAAACGTAATTTGCATTTAGAAAAAAATTAAAGTGAAATAGAGAGAAAAGGATAGTCGGGAAAGGGAGAGAGAGAGAGAAAGGTGTTTGCCCGAATTCGAATAGCTTGAAGGCTTAAATTGGGTCCTGAGGTGACATGACAACCCTCTCAAAGGCAACTCTCTCTCTCTCTCTCTCTCTCTTTCTACAACATTTGACTTTAGATAACTCGTTGGAACAATAACAAAAAATTGAATTTATTTAAATTTTTAATATATATTTAAAAACAAAATTTGTTTTATATTAAACCCTCCAAAAAAATTTAGATTCAAACTCAAATACATTTAAACGTAACATTAATCAAAAATTGAGAAAGAGAATTAGGAAGAAAGGAAGGAAAAAGAGTTAATACTTCTTTTCCTTTAAAACAAAAAGAATTTAATGAATGTGTTATATCAAAGTTTATATCAAAGTTAAACAATATATTAAATATGGAACCTTTTTGCATTTAGAAAAAAGCATATAATCTATACTTTAAAAAATATTTTTCTTTAATTAGGTTAATGCACTTCAATAGTGAAGCAAATGGAAGGGAAAAGTGGCTTCTTCAATCACTTTGCACAGAGAACTAGAGTGAGAAGGAGAGAGAGAGAGAGAAAAAAAGAAAGAGAAAGAGAGATAAAAATGAATGAGTAAAGTTGAATATGTTCAAGTAGGAATTTGAAAATATGTCGACAAAAGGGAGAGAAGGAGAAAAATTCCACATTCATAATATATAAATTATTCACGTGTGTTTCAGTATATGGTCGATTAAAGAGTGAGCATATAATAATAATAATAATAAAATAGCTATGCCCTAACGTCATAGAGAGAATAACGACCAACACACACTCCAAATGACTTTTACCCTTTTTTCATCTTTTTTCTCTCTTTCTCTCTCTCACCCTCATTTTCTATTGTGTTTAATCATAATAAAGAGATTAGCTTATCCCGGGTGCTTTATTCTCCAAAGGGCTTTGAATTCATTTTTATTTATTTTTCACTTTACTATCTCTCTCTCTCTCTATAATTAACCTCAACTTTATAAGAAAGTAAAGTGAGAGAGAAAAAGAGAAAGAGTGAGAAAGGGTTAAAGTTTTGACATGAAATGAATTACCCAAGCTGAACCGTGGATAGAACTTATATATTGCTTGAAATATTGTATTAAAATCAAATTAGATTAGATTATTGCTTTGAACCGCAAGTCAAGAGAATGTGTCGTGAATTAGTATATATGAGTGTATGAATGACACGAGACGGGCTTATTCTTATAAAATTGAAAATTAATTGAATTATTTGATTAATCTAAGTTTAATTATGCACTTTAAATCAAGATGCTTATAAGAATAATTTTACTACAAAAAGTATTTATTTAATATTATATAGTTAATTATTATTTACAGTTTTATACTATTATAACACTCATAGTGTGTGTTACAAATATATTTGCAGATCTCTTTAATTGCGATCGCAGAAGTAGCAAATTTTCAAATATAATTGCCAAAACATATTCAAATGCATTTGTGAACTGACTCTGCAAATATATTTGCAGCTCAATCTTTGAGTGAATGATAAAATTTTAATACTTATTACACGTATTTCTTGTAAAATAAAATTAAGTAAAATAATTTTACTAAAATAAGCCAATCTGATTTAGAGTGTATTTATGGTAGTAAAAATGACAAAAAATTATGCAATTCGGAGAAAGCGATAGGTGAAAATTCCCAAGTGGCTTGCTCGGTGTGTCATACTAGGTGGCACTGGCTAACCCGAAAACAGTGCAAATATGATTAATGTGACAGTGTATCTTTTTTTATTTTCTCTCTCTCTCTCTTTTTTCTCTCTCTCTTCCTCTCTCCCTCTCTTTCTCTTTTCTTTCTCTCTCTCTTTCTCTCTCTGTCACTCTCTCTCTCTCTCTGTCCTTCCCTCTCTCTCCCCTTTTCTCTCTCTATCTCTTTCTCTCTTTCTTTCCCTCTCTCTTTCTTTCTCTCTTTGTATAAGTAGCTAGACCCTCTAGCCCACCCGGTGACATCATCTAGGCACCCTCCGAAAGTATGGCACGCGCCATCAGATCTGACATCCCGCGGCGACAAGAATCCACGGGTGGATACAATGGGTTTCGATAGGATTAGTTTGCGATATAAATCTTATATTCCGCACCGATTTCATGCTGTGTGCCGCAAGCCTAGGATCACTTCACTTGAGAGATCGCCCATGGCACAGCACACTATTCAAGAGAGAGAGAGAGAGAGAGAGAGAGAGAGAGAGAGAAAGTGAGAACTGTTGGAATCCCTAAATTCCCGGATAGCAATTTCCCAGTTGAATTCTCTTATTTTCTCCTTCTCTTTATTTTGTTTCATTTTAACTCACTCGTTTCTATTCTCACTCTCAATTCTCTATCACTTCAGTGGTCGTCTGAATCGATTTGAAACTTGCGCCTTTTTCTTTGCTATTAGCCAGTTAGTATTATCCCTTACATTCCCTTGCAGAAAAACTTGGATGACTGTGTAAGACAAAAAAATTAACTCTGCCAATTTTGGGTACGATTCATTAGAAGCGGAAGATTTTCGACTGACCTCAGCTGTACTCAGATGTACTTTTGTCTATTTAGGAAAACGCGACTAACATTCATTAATTTACCCCTACTTGTGGTAAAAGAGAGAAAGAGAGAGAGAGAAAGAGAGAAACGTGATAGAGATTGAGATGGAGAAAAAACCGCAATGCAAGCACGCACGCACGCCTCTTTAGACCATCTCCATGAAAAGTTAATCACAGAGAGAGAGAGAGAGAGAGAGAGAGAGAGAGAGAAAGCTAAGTTAAGTCTAGTTAGAATGAACCAATTCATTTGGAAACATTTACCAGTAAGTTACACTATTCATCACTTACACAACCAAATAAACACTCAATCATGCACACACACAAACACTTATATACACTCTATGCTAACTAAATGTGTAAACTTGATATGGTAAAAAAATCGAATTGATGTTATTCAATCGGAAGAGATAAATAAATAGTAAAAAAGAAGTGCAAAAAGCAAATATCGGTTTTTTGGAGGGGGATAAGTGGCCGAGGTGGTTTTGACTCAACCAACACAGTTGATTGATTTGACACAAGCCAGTGGAGACTCTTTCTCTTTTATTTTCTCTCTCTCTCTCCCTCTCTCTATTTCTCTCTCACTCTCTCTCCATCTCTCTCTCGCTCTCCCTTTCTCTCTCTTCACGGTGACCACAATCAATTGGTGCAACCATGTTGGACCATTTCATATTTCATCTCGTTGTTGTGTGTGTCCCACGAACAACTAAGTTACATCATCACTAAACCAAACACAAAGTAAAAGAGAGAGAGAGAGAGAGAGTTCGAAAAGAAAAGTTTTAAATTTCGCTGACACATGGCTAAAGATGTGTGTGTGGTAGTAATGGGTGGACTTCCATTAAAGAGGGAAGAGAAAGAGAAAAGAAAGAGTGTCGCCTTTACGAGAAAAAGACCACACTTGATGTTAATCGAAACTTTCACTTAGTTCTCTCTCTCACTTTCGCTAAAACATTTTCATACTCATTCACTTTTGCTCCATGTCGTTTGTTCAATCTTTGCTCTCTCTCTTTCTATCTGTTTCTCTTCCTCTCCCTCTCTCTTTCTTTTCTCCCTCTCTCTCTCCACTCCATTGTCTCCTGTCTCCAATTGAAAACGTGCAAACACATTAGCATTGAGCCCATATACTTTTGGATGTGTGAATTATACTCTAGTAGCAGAATATGAATTTTTATTGGAGAGGGTTCCATCTTTTTATTTAGCTAAATATGAAAAGTATTACACAAGTTCCACAATAATAATAGCGATGACAATGGTAATGATGAGAGTGAAAAACTGGTGATGGAAAGTGAAGATGTGGTAAAAATCGTTAGCACGAATCAAATGGAGTGATTGAGATAAAGAAAAAGAGAGATGGGAGAGAGAGGGGGGAGAAAGAGAGAGAGGTAAAGAGAGGGAGAGAGAGGGAGAGAAAGGGAGAGAGGGGGAGAGAGAGGGAAAGAGAGGGAGAGCCAAAAAGAGGTGTGACCTGACCATAAATTATATCGCGTATTTTTGGTATATTGCTTGGGACTTTTATTCCGCAGGAA